>CM051029.1:53267705-53545205 GCA_027627225.1 Congeria kusceri
TCAAGCACTCATTCTTTTAGTTCTTACTGTCACACAATTGTGTTTTGTATGTCTGCTAAAAATGGCTGATAATTAATGACTTTGAGTTTGTCGTTCGCGAACAAGACAATGACCGTGATGCCTGCAAGAGAAGGCGTTATACTTTCTGTGACAACATGTAGTCGGACGTTCTGTTAAATTTAGAAAGACACATTACAATTTCATTTTAAGTTATATTACAGACGGAAGGATCTAGAGTAGAATAGTAGAGGGCTGCAACCCTGCTCCTCTTTTCTCCCCCCTCAACCCTGCTGCCCCCCCCCCCTTGGCTGGTCAAGTAGAGGGCTGCACCCTGCTCCTTTGTTCTCCCCCTTCAACCCTGCTGCCCCTCTGAGATGGTCAAGTAGAGGGCTGCATTCGCTTCTTGTTTCTCCCCCCTCCCCTCAACCCTGCTGCCCCTCTGGGCTGGTCAAGTAGAGGGCTGCACCCTGCTCCTTTTTTATCTCCCCCCCTCAACCCTGCTTCCCCTCTGGGCTGGTCAAGAAGAGGGCTGCACCCTGCTCCTTTTTTCTCCCCACCCCTTAACTCTGCTGCCCCTCTGGGATGGTCAATACAAGAATGCATGCTGAATATACTTTCCAATTCAACATATATTTTGCAATCATTCAACAGCAAATGAATAGACTATACTTAAAAAGCTTAATCAGCTGCATTAGTCTCATTAAAACTCTGGATTAAGCAAATTATTAGGAAATGTCAACAAAATGGTCTGGTGCCCACCACCACTGCTCTTTTTTTAGTAGCACCCTGCTCCTTTTTAGATCCTAGATCTTTCCTTAATTAAATAACATACATTTATGTAATGCAATAGAGATGAACTATGTATATTATTATTTCAAATGTTTTTAATATAATAAAACATTGTATAATTATTATAACAACCACTGCCCACATGTTTCTGTTACGATGATGTTATAGTGTTATTGTGTGTCAAGGTTCTATGTTCCATTATTCATATTGAATATTTCATGAAAGAGTCTATGTCTTATTAAATGAACGAATGTTAATGCATATTTGAGATGCAGACAATCCGCGTATTCGGTGTTAAATACAGAGCAATGCATTGATTTACATCGTACTTTTATTAGAATCGCATTGCTTTTTATAACTTTACATACGTGTTGCTGTTTGGTCTTTGGAAATCTATATGCATGACACACAACACTATAACATAATGTATAATATATAATGTTCAGTGATATTTTAGATGAGTCGTATTATCATTGTATAGCAAATAATTAGTGGTAGTGTCTTGTTTAAAATTGATTGAATATGTAATATATAAATGAAAAACCTACAACAAATAACATAGAATTACAATATATCACAATATTCACAAAACAAATACAAAATACAATATACGAAAATTCATGCATTTCATTCAATACATTGCATTTACAATAAAAATACATTAATAAATGCAAATACAAATTAAAACAAAAACAAGCACACTCACCAGGTTGGATGTATAAAAAAACAGCAATGGAAGCAAATCCGCAATGGCAGTCTTGCGACATGAACGCTTTACAAAAATGGACATAAGTCATGGTCAGTAATTTCACATCTCTATCTAAAACCTGGCCAATCAAAATCTTGTTGATTATAAACCTTTCATACTGACTGGACAATACATAAATGACATCACAGTACATGGCTGGACGCACACAGGACAAGGAACTGAATCTCACAAATGGACACATACAAGACAAGGGACATAAACACTACAAAATAAACAAGGGACATATGATACTTGTATATAAATAGATACAATACAGAATACAAAATTGACCTATTCTACACAGTCCCTGTCTTCCTCGAAAATGTCTCTTGACATTTAAAATCTGAGAATAAACGGTATGAATCTAAGAAATTAAAAAATATTTTGGAAATACAACTAAAACAATTTAATTAAAGTTCTGAATGTAATAAAGGAACAATAAGATAGACTAAATTGAAAAAGAACCTCGAATATAAACAATTACATGAATAATACACACTCACAAAAATCTGACAGAAGAACCGTCAATTTATATATGCATGTCCTTACACTATCGATAGCATTTTGATCAAAGGGAAGTAATTATGTCAACCATGAAATAATCTGTCAGCAAGAGTTGTCTCCCATGTTCCCTTAATCACAAAGCCTTAATGGACATTTAGAATAAAAACTCATGAGTAATGATTAAAATTACTGAAATATATTAACCTGATACACAAACAAAACATTTTAAACGATATTAATATGGGTATCACAAAAATTGAATGAAAGTTTCCCGTATTTAATATTAAATCAAATAGACAAATTAAAATAATGGTACATGTTTCATATGCAATCACTCAACAAAATCTCACCTGTTTCATTCTTAATATAAAATGATAAAATTTATTTACAGCGTATACATTTGAGTAAAACAATATTATTTGGATTTCAAAAACCTTTTCTCAAAGATATTGACCAAAATAAAGTGAATATTGCTCTATACAAATGTTAGAGCAGAATTTGCAAAATAACAGATACATAATTATGACAATAATGTTTCCAGAACATAAATGAATATTATATTCTGCACCTATTTCTGAAACTGTTTACAAAAATGGTTGAAAGCATGGCATAACTTTTCATTTAATGCAAAATAAAATGGATAATACCTGAAATTGCAAAATTTACAAATTTACACCTATTTACACCTTTTATAGTTAATAATGGATCTGATAGGTTACATGCAACCATTATAGGTTACAAAACACCAAGCTGAAAATATAAAATGTGTGTATCAAACAAAATGCTCAACAGACAGTTCAAACTGCCAATCGCCAAACCGGTCTGGTGGACGACGTTGGCGGACAGGTCTGCTGGGGGGTGGACTTTCCTGCCTAGGCGGGGTTTGTGAAGGACTAATGCCAGGAGTGGACACATGCGAAGGGGGCGAACCAACCGGGCTGGGAGTACAAGATCTACCTGAGACTGAAGGGGAGGTAGGACTCACAGGACTTTGTTGAGAAACAGAATCCGAACGGGGAGATGGAAAAGGATCTGAAATAGAAGGGGTACCGATGCTGGTCACAGGGCCTGGAGTTATAGCAGTATTATTGTATTGGTTCCTCCTCTGTGGAATCCTATAAATTTGTACAACAGAATCCGAATTTGAACTACTGCCATTGTCACTGTCAGGTGTCTGAATAGGCTTAGTTTGCGTTCTGACCTTGCGGACAGTTTGCGGTGCCTCATCAGGCTCTGGAACAGAGACAAATGGCAACAACATGTTCGTGTGAAGAGTTCGAATAGGTCCCTTGCGGGTCTCTCTCTGTACTCTGTACACAGGCTGCCCTTCATATGGGATATCTAGAACCACATATGGTTCTTTCTCCCATTTATCAGCCAATTTATGTCTGCCTTGCAGATTGACTTGCCTAACAAGTACAAGATCATCAATGCAGATCTGATTCTCTTTTACTTTACTGTCATACAGAGCTTTGTTTTGTGCTGCTCGCTTTTTAGCACATTCACCTGCCACTCTATATGCGAATTTGAGGCGTTCCTACAGTTTTGAAATGTATGCAGAGTGCAATGCCTCTCCTTTGTTTCCTGGGGTTGTCCCTAAGTAGGCATCAACCGGCAACCGTGGGTGCCACCCAAACATTAAGAAATGTGGGGTAAACCCAGTTGCACTGCTTTTTGAGGCATTGTAAGCCTGTACCAAAGATGAAATGTAGTCTTTCCAATTTGACTTCTTCTCATCACACAGAGTACCCAACATGCGGAGCAAGGTACGGTTGAACCGCTCCGCCGATGGATTACCGATGGGATGAAAAGGTGTGGTCCGGGTCTTCCGAACATTTGCAAGCTTACCAAGTTCTTTGATGACCTGACTCTCAAAGTTTCTGCCTTGATCAGAATGGAGTTGCTCCGGGAACGAGTAATGAGCAATGAAGTGTTCAAACAAGGCTTTGGCGGTGGTGGTCGCTTTCTGGTCGTGGCAAGGGATTGCCTTGGCATAACGGGTAAAGTGGTCCGTTATAACCAAAACATCCTCATAACCACCTTTGCTTGTATCTACTTTGAAGAAATCAATACAAACAAGTTGCATTGGCCTGGTGGTCTCAGTAGAAACAAGATTTGCAAAAGGAAAAATGGGTGTTTTCCTGCATATACAACCCCTACAGTGAGTGACATGACTGTCAATGCACTGTTCGATTGCTGGCCAGTAGAAACGCTGCCGAGCAAGCCACAAAACATCGTCATGGACCCCCCGACACGCTATTAAGCGATACGAGTATGGCACAACGAGTTGTTGAACTTTTTCACCGTCTAACGTGGAGCTACGATACAAAACTCCATCAATAATTGACAGGCGATCAAAATCTCTAATCAGTGTTTTGACATTGGTTGATAACTCTTTGACATCTCTAGGTTTTGTACCACACTGAACCATGTCAACGACATGTGCAATATCACGGTCACATGACTGTTCTTTGGACCAGTTAATTTGGTTTACTGAACTGGCTGGTGGGATTGCATCCACGGCGGCCGTCTGTGAAGCAGAAACACCAGTCAGACATTCAATGGCTGGAAGCTGAAACGAAACAGAGTCACATATTGCCTTAATAGCATCAATTGTGGTCGCCTGCTCAGACCGTCACAATCAGTATTGAGCTTACCAGCTTTGTAAGTTATGTCAAAGTTGTACATAGACAAAGCGGCAACCCAACGCTGGCTGGTAGCATCGAGCTTTGCTGTAGACATGACATAAGTTAAAGGATTGTTGTCAGTGGTTACAGTAAAAGTTGAAGCGTACAAATAATCATGAAATTTGTCCGTTATAGCCCATTTTAGCGCAAGGAACTCCAACTTATGCGCAGGATAGTTGCGCTCACTGCGACGGAGTCCTCGGCTTGCATAAGCTATAACACGCTCAGATGAGTCTTCCTGTAGCTGTGACAGTACAGCCCCTAACACAGTGCCAGACGCATCGGTATGCACAATGAAGGGTTTGGAGTAACCTGCAAAGGCAAGCACAGGGGGAGATGTCAATTTGGACTTGAGAGTGTCAAAAGAGACTTGTTGGGTTTGACCCCCGGACCAAGAGACTGGAGATTTCTTTTTCCCTTTAGAAGTGGATGGCCCATGACCTTCAAGAAGCGAATTTAGAGGTTGAGCAATTTTGGCATAATCTTTTATGAAACGCCAGTAAAAACCTGCAGTTCCAAGAAACGATCGCAACTGACTGATGTTTGTGGGAACTGGCCAAGAAGAAATAGAAGACGTCTTTTCAGGATCGGTGGCAATACCTTCTTCTGATATTATGTGTCCCAGATATGTGACAGAGTTATCGAAAAATTCTCACTTGGAGCCTTTTAACTTAAGACATGCATCTCAAGTCTCTGGAAAACAGCAGTCTGTCGCTCCAGATGGGATTCAAAAGTATCAGCAAAGACCAAAATTCGTCAATAAAGACGAGACACTCGTGCAAGAGAAGATCGCTCGAACACTTTTCCATGCAACGCTGGAATGTTGCGCCAGAATTTACGAGACCAAATGGCACGCGTTCACATTCATAGAATCCAAGATTCCCCACGGAAAATGCAGTTTTGGCCTTGTCTTCTTCCGCCATTTCGACCTGCCAATAACCTGACCGTAGGTCGAACTTTGAAAAGAACTCGGAACCCACAAGTAGGTCAACAGTATCGTCGAAACGAGGAAGCATGTATGCATCTTTCCGGGTTCTGGAGTTGAGCATACGAAAGTCTCGACAAAAACGAAGAGAATTGTCTTTATTTCGTACTAAAACACAGTTTGAAGAGTAAGGGGAATTGCTTTCGCGGATAGCACCGCAAGCAAGCATCTCCTTAACATGTTGGCGCCCCTCCTCATACATACCTGGGGGAATCCTTCGGTAAGGCTGTTTAAAAGGAGTGTCATTATCAAGAGTGATATGGTGCTTCACCAAATTGCAATGGCCTATATCTGCTGGACCAGATGAAAATTCATGTTTCCAGTCTCCTAGAACTTGCCGAACTCTAAGACGCTGCTCTGGGGTCAAATTTGAAGAATCAATTTTGATGCCAAGATCATCAATGGACTTATGAACCTGTTGTGAAGTGGGATTAACACAAGGAAAGACAGGAGAAGAAGTAATATCATCAACAACAGTGACTCCATTTACATCACAAATGGGGATTTTAGGTTTTATGAACACTGACTTGGCAGTCATGTTACAAAGACTCACTGGAACTTTGGCACAATTACCATGCTGAGGGACTTTAACAACGTGTGGCCTGACAACTAAAGGTCCATCATCAGAAAGGTTCTCTGTAACTACCTTCTGGATGTCATGACTCAGTCCTCTCACGATTTCACTGAAAGAAAGTGATTCATAAGGTTTGATCTCAACAATATGTTCATTTATGGACACAACTGTAGCTGGTTTACAAACAAGTGTGTTGAAAGCCGTCTGCCAGGCATCAGGCAAAGATATACCAGCTGACACAGACTTGCATCGTCGAATGATATTAGTGCCCAAGATAACAGGACAAGATGGACTAGCCTGCGTATCTGGTACAACTAAAACTGGCAATGGCAAGTCAAAATTCAAAAAAGGAATAGAGATAGAAGTTTCAATGAAACCAATAATTTTTAAATGGTTACTATTTGCAACAGCTACTTTCAAATCAACTCCCAATTTTGAAAGATCATTTAGAAGTGGTTTATTGGGAAGTGACTGGTAAAATGAATGTGAAACAGTAGACACCATTGAACCAGTATCAATAAGAGATAAAGTAGGAACACCATGGAAAACTGTTGGTTCGATTAGAATCTCCGACCAAACGATCTGCAAGGGATGAAGAATTTGAATCTGAAATGGAGGAAAATTGAGAATGGCCTTGAATATCACCGACCTCTGGGTGGCCACTAGCAGAGGTGGTTAGACTTTTGGGTTGGTCTTGAATCCTCTGCCTCGATAGCTATTACCTCGCCCACGAATGTTGGGTGAAGACTGAATAGTCTGTTCAGAAAAGGGAAAAGTAGAGGGAACAGAAGGCTGTTGGATCTGCGGCGGGGGATACTGAAATGGTGGCTGAAAGGAAGGCAATGATTCAAAACGTTTCATGATTTCAGAAAAAAATTTGTCAACACTGGACTGCAATCCTGAAACAAGAGAAGTAAAACGCTGCTCTAGTTCTGTAATCTGTTTTGGGGGGTCAGGAGTTTGAGTCTGAAGAACATTAGAATGGGGCTTAGTTTTAGGTGGCTCTGAAAGCTTTAACTATTTCTCAACCTGTCGAATGTCTCTAAGAAGTTGATCGTATTGCTGGGGCGAATTCAGCTTGTGCCTGGTACTGCTCCTCAGAACTTCGGACCGGAGACCCGACCACAACCGCTCACACATCAGCTCGTTCTTGGCTGTACGTGGCAGGTGACCGCCCTCAAACGCTTGTTCTAAAATACCTTCCAACCTGCAACCAAAAGAAGTTACGGTTTCCTCGGCCTTTTGAGCTGCAATGAAAAATTCGTTCATTGTAATACCTTTCCTGGCAGGCTCAGAAAGATTTACATCTAGTTTCTGAAAAATACTGTCAATTGAGACCGAATCTCCTAAAGACGCAACGAATTTGTTATGGCCTGTAAAACCTGTACATAAGAATAAGTATTGTCATGGAGTAGACATCTGACTTCATGACGCCACTCATAGTATGTGATTTCATTTCGGGGAACAGGATCTTCCCCTGAAAATGAAGGTATCTTAGGAATGTGTGTACCTGAAAAAAGAACAGACTGACCTAAATGAGTGGAGGGTGGTTGAAGGGGAGTAGGAGGCACAAGTGGTTGTTGAATTTGAAAGGTTTTGGGTTTAGTACCCAGATCCACATTCTTTTCAACTACTGGGATACCTTTGGACCGGAAGTCATACTTACTTGAATGTATCTGAAGCATTTCTTCCTCAGATGGCATACCACCAACGGCGCCTTGTTCATCTTCTGAAACGGGGTCTTCCATTGTTTAAGAACTGTTGGGCAACAAATACAAGGAGAAAAGCAAATCAACAGAAAGATATTCAAAGACCACAAAAGGCAATACTACTGTTTACAATTCAATCAAAATAAATGACAATTTGTCCAAATGTCAAATAGATTACATTTTCAGTCAAGCTGTCTTCAACTGAAAAGAAACGAATCACAAATTATAACCGCAACACCTCAAGTGATGATAATTTGATTTCTATTCAACTGAAAATGAAATACAAACAAAAAAATGACGTTGATACTTAAATAATTCCCAAAGATTGGCAATAACAAGTGCAAATGTTAACAATTCTTCACTTAAAAGACAACAATTCCCTATTTACAAAACCCTCAGTGTATAGAAAATAATAAAGGAGACACTCTTCCTAGATGTGTACTAAAAAATAAATAATGAGAGCAATAAATTCTTAATAAATCCAATTAATATGACTCTGAAATGGCACGAAATGAAATTTAGTAATGAAATGTGGGACTGGCAGACACAATTTCAACTAGATAACACAATAAACAACAACACAACACTGAACAATGACAATCACAACACACACAGTGATAATTAAATAGAGATATACAAATCACAAAATAATTTAAACCATTAATATAGTTCACAATTTAAATTTCAAAGTATTTCTCCAAACAAGATGTCAATTATTAAAACAAATCTTTTCCAAACAGGCATTGTGGTGTAACACTTTTGAAACTGATTTTGAAGAATAAATATGTACCGAAATAACACCATTAAATTCCACAGATATCAATGAAATACCTTACAACAACAAGAAAAATATTTTAGAAATGTCAGTTATCAATAAAATACTACTAAAGTAGACACAATATATCAAACACAGAAGTAAATGGCAGAATTTCGAAATTTCAATAAGAAATATTGTGACAAAACAATCTTCAAATGCAATATGTCAAAGTTGGCCATAATTCTATTTTAATCAATCAAATAGCTAAGTTAAACATATAAATCAATGGAAATGAATAGATAACATGCAAATAATATTGAAATAACAACGATCTGAGATAAAGAACGTGTTTTCGTTTGGTTCATTTACCTGATTCACCGGAAACGGACTATTTTTGTATACATACGCACAACAAACAAATAGTGCGAAAGACAAATGCAAATAAAATATTTAAAATAGACTTATGTGTCCATCCAAAATATCCAAAAACACAAATATTAAAACACTATTCACATAAAAAAAATGTTCACAGTGTATGTTCACAAAGATCCTGTAGCTGTCTGGTGAAGACAAAGGTCAATATAAAAGTACAAAAGTCACGTGATGTAAACACGGAAGCACGGGTGGAGAACGTTCCCTCTCAGGAGGTAAAATGAAAATTGTTAAAAAGTTCTTTGCAGAACTCCAAATGCAAATAAAGTTGAAAACAAAAGTCACACGACGAATTTCACTCAACGAAACAGCCCATGGTGCCGGCAAGGGGTCCTCAACCTCTGTGGATATCGGGGGGGGGGTCTTGGAACGACACTGCTCCGCCAGTGGTCCGCACGTGGTAGGTGTGGCTCCAACCTGTGTGGCGACTTGAACGCTTTACAAAAATGGACAGAAGGCATGGTCAGTAATTTCACATCTCTATCACATGCTTTTTCCAACCTGGCCAATCAAAATCTTGTTGATTATAAACCTTTCATACTGACTGGACAATACATGAATGACATCACAGTACATGGCTGGACGCACACAGGACAAGGGACTGAATCTCACAAATGGACACATACAAGACAAGGGACATAAACACTACAAAATACTAGTAGACAAGGGACATATGATACTTGTATATAAATAGATACAATACAGAATACAAAATTGACCTATTCTACAAGATGTGAACTAAAAACAATTTTTTCCCAAAAATATTAATCACATATATTTTAAAAAATTGATTTGTGATGCGTATTAATTAAACTACGAGGGCGTTAGCCCGAGTTGTTTAGTAGCCACGCATCAGAACGACAAAGAATTGTTTATTGGCCAATAAAAAAAGAAAATGCGAAAATTATTTCGATTCTAACATGATTTGACATATATTTTTGCAGTTGTAATTAGAACTACTTATTACTATGCGCCGCTCTGAATCGGGACTTCTTTTTGCGCTGTTTATTGGGTAGTTTAACAACTATATTTTGTGTCTTTGGCATTAGACAAATGAGCGAGTATCCTGAGACAAATGAGCGGGTATCATAATGGAATACATATTAGAATACCCTAGTGTTGTCGTATAACAATAAATTATTGGAAGTGTCTTCTTTAAAATTAATAAAACTGTTTTATTGATAAATATGTTTTTATAAGCGATGATAAAATTACCGATTAACTATCAACATTATTTTCCCCAAAATAAAGAACATCATTATATTACATATTAAAATAACATAGTCAGCAATATTCACATTACTACTATGACACTATTTGAAACAGGTAGATGAGCTATTCCCATTTAAGAAGCAAACCGGCAGTGTTGTCATTTGCCATCAGGTTGAGAGCTCAAGTTATTGGCTAGCCTGCTTCTCATTATATTGAACTCAAAAGTGTCGTGTGAGTGTTTGTTATATTTAATTATTTTTCTTTGAATTACAAATCACAATTATAACTAAACCCATGTAATCTCTTGTATAATCCGGTACATTTTTCTTTGTAATTACATTGTACATGTATTGTTAACGATATATTATAGCCACTAGGCAATAACGCAGTATTAGCCATTCCGTGTTTTTGTCATGTAGAGATTGTAAATGTTTTTTATTCTAAATACGATGACTTGTGTAAGTATTTCGAACCACTTTGTATATCCGCCAACATGCATTGCACGTATTCACAATTCGTATTTCTTGTCAAATTCATCGTGCATCTCGCCTTGATCTGAACATCAAATCTTCACAGATTTGGTAGCCTACATTATCATAATCATGATTAT
The DNA here is from genome assembly GCA_027627225.1 of Congeria kusceri. Lineage (NCBI taxonomy): Eukaryota > Metazoa > Mollusca > Bivalvia > Myida > Dreissenidae > Congeria > Congeria kusceri. The sequence goes on from CM051029.1 coordinate 53,278,713, forward strand.
CTAAGCGCCACTATTTGGAAGGTAAAACATTATATGGGTATGTCATATGCTTTTTGGTAATAATTAAAACTGCTGTCTCGATATTGCACGAGGCCTTACCACAATTGCTTTTCACTTTGTTGTGATTTTTATTTATTATATATACTATATACTAGAATTTAACTCTTTCCAGGACACCTGTTACGAATACAGCGCGCAACTGTGACGGCAGGTCACACATTTAGACTAGTATTTGTGCGCATAATTCCTGCGCACAAAACAGATCACTGGACCGGGCAACAGTCAAACATGTTTCACAACTCATTTAGACGATGTATAATTTGTGGCAAACAGGCGAAATTATATACTAATCATTTATATATATAGTTGGTAATAATTATGTTAAATACACGTACGCCGGACACCAAATTACTATACATGCGCAATATCATGTGCTCTCTGTGATGATAATTGAACGCGTTCATTCGACCCGATGTTTTCCACATTAATTACTATTTATAAACTGCTAGTTCACGTCCGTATCCAACATCATCAAATTTATTCATATACTATGACAGTACAATTCATGTAAAACACGTTGGCCTGCCTGGGAAATAGTCAGAGGTACGTAATTAATATCCATTTTCTTAAACGATTTAATAAAGTAACAGCTGCGTCAGTCGTAATTATCTATATAATTGTGAAACACACCTATGAGACAAGTGAGCTTTCTTCTACAATCATGCTAAATTAATTTTGTCCTTACAACTTCATTTCGAAAACAGGAACATCTGTATAAACAGATTTTGAATGCTTAAGACCAATTAGTTTTTTGGTAATTTAAATCAGCAATAGTACATACAACAGACTGACAATAAAACTGTTAGCAATACCAAGTAGATACCAATGTCAGCTTAACAATTTGAAAAACATCATAATGTCTGGATGCACAGCGTTAAAGCATTCAAGTAAGTTTCCGTATAAACAAAACAACTTGAACACTATTTTAATTATATATTTTACAGTATCCAGTGTGTGTAATTATTGCTAATTGTAATGAGCATCATTAATCTAGTGGATATAATTTAATCAGATATTTTTCCTACAGGTTACAAAGTTCCTAATAGATGTGCTACATACTATATTTGTCGTAACGTTCAAGCACTAGACATTTGTAATTTGGTGCTTGCAATATGTATTAGGGGCTGAATAAAGAATCAAAAACAATACGCGGTCGATGGTTTTTATTGATATTGTATTCAATTTATATATGTCTATAGACGTCATACAATCGTGCTATGACATTAATTGTACATATTTTCTTTGTGGGTCCGTGACGCCAACAAGACAATGTATTGTCAAGACAGATATATACCAAATTAATTACCCATCGGTCTTTCACACATTGCAATCCGAAGCCTATTCCTAATACGTATATTCCAGGTAATTAATTAATTAAAAAGCACAGCTAAAGTCTATAACATATTTAATAAACTTATAATCTTGATGATACCTAAGCCTTAATATGCATGCCTTAGTCATAGTTTTTTCACTTGACAATTCCTAGAAAATACCAACGTTGTTTTGAAAATGTATGTCACATAAACACACATTCAACGGTGGTATTCCGTGATAAAATTTGAGTTATTATGGATTTGTGTAGGTATTGAGTTGGAACGATTTATAAATATGTATTATTTACTTCTTACATTTAATAAGCTGATGGATATGAGCAGTTCTGTATGAGTTAGATTACCTTCAATGATTGTTGATTATTTAAACAAATATAGAAAAATATTGTACTATCAGTTCTAGTATAGTCGCAAACAGATTTTTAAAATAACTTTCATTGTAACTCTAAAGCATCTGCAGAATGAGGCCCAACATCCGGCGGTACTAAGCTTTAGCAATTCAGGCTGCCAAAATGGTACAATTTGCTATACTGTTTTTGTGATATATAAACGGTTTTCTCTGCTATTTTTGCGGATGCCTAGTTTTAATCATTCACATTGGATAGCACACTGTGGTATTTTTAAATGTTTATGTATACCAGCCTTGACAGATTTTCTGTCACATATACTAAGAATAAATGATAAGCTCTTATTGCGTAGCTTGTCGTTGGATAATGACTTTGTAAACAACAAGCAACTTCTTCAGTGCAAAACATGTTTATTAATATAAGTGCACTGTATATATGTCACTCTCAACTGTGTATGTTTGTCATTATTTTCCTAAGAACTCAGGCATATATATGTGAACCAAACATTACGAGTTTTTCAACTGGGTAATTATGGCCATTTTATTTTAAATTTCAGAAGAAAACCATTGTCACCAGCACGCAATAGGCGATCAATGTGACCGAAATGATGGGACCTTGACACCTATATCTGCCCAAATTGTCATTACCGCAACGGTGAAAAACTTAAGAGATTAGCTGTATTTGCACAAAAGTGCCATTTTTAATTGTGCACCATGTTAACACATAGAAATGTTCTATTGCATGTAAAATATGCTATATTAAAACAAAAAGATATATTTTTTTTAAATTTAGTTTAAAAATATGCGACATATTTTATGAATAAATGCTAAACAGAACCATTATAATTTCTAACTGCTTTTTAAATACTTTTGCATTTCTAAAGTAGTTGATTTGGGATATCAATATTTTTAAGAATGTATTGTGATTGCTCTATACATTTTACAAATATTGTAGATAAATTATGTCTTTGCGGTAATTACAACTCGTTTTTGTAATGACATGCCGTTGCGGAAATGACATCGGCTATGAAACACAGTCAAATGTAACGGATATTTTTACTTTAAATTAATGATTAACTCATTTTGTTGAAGGAAAACATCCATTTAATGAATTGAGCCTTAAATCAAGCATGTTTTATTTATTCATATTTTATCAGCGTTGCGGTGATGATCGTTTCGGGAATTACCCTTTAGCAAAATAATTCACTTGAAATTGCAAAAAAATATTATTTTAGGTACATTAAACACCTTTCACATGAGAAAGAACCATAAATGAAGGTGAATGGCTTCAATGAGCAATAACTATGTAGCCACAGTTTTATTTATCAGCACACACGGTAATGACAATTAGACAGTATACGCAGTACATATGGCAACTTTCCATTAACTTGGGAGTATGACTAAAACTATAGGCTCTGCTATTATTGGGTTTAAAATATTCCCGCTTAAATTCCTGATGATGACGCAGTATGTTTGTGTGTGTATACGTCATCATTTCTAGAATTTTCAATGTTATAATGGGTTGTTGCCGTAATGACAAAATAACTGGTGACGAACCAACAAATGTCACCATAAAAACTTTAACTTTTCAGAAATATGATAAAAAATGAAACAGGCGCGTAGCGCCGCATACTAGTTTACTCGTAAACATAGAAAATAAAATCTCAAAAAATAAAATGATTACGTTTCAAAAATGGAATAAACATCAGTACCAAAGGTGGGCGAGATGTAAACCGTACTCTCGTAAATCCAGACACTGGTGTTTTATTTTATTTTTCGCTGATTCGTTTTCGTTTAGTTTTATAACAAAATTGCGCCTCTTATTTTTTGCGAACAGTTTTATCTGTTTTATGCGTAATGTATTATTTCTCTTGTCGTGTGCACAAATCAAGGATGACAACTTCAAGGTGAAAATCATCACAAGAGGGATATGACACATAGTTAAGCCTTCCCCGAATGCATAATGAAACCATATACCTAATTAACCCCTCAGAATATTGTTTATTTAAAGTCAAATGTTAAATGTATTGTACAATTGATTACTTAGTTACAATGCTATTACACATGTAATTAAATACCCCAATATTACAGTACACTTCTCAAAAGGAGGAGAAAACCAAAACATCTTACATTCCTTAAATATGTATACTTGTATTTCCGAATGGATCGGTCCAAAACAAAATTCAGTTTTGAAATGGTGATTTTAAGTTATTTGCTTCCTAATTAATTACGCTAATAAAACTAGTGCAGTTTAGTTTTGTTATAATTTGACAGCATATCAGTGGATGAAACCCCTCCCATTGCGTACTGAATACTGACAAATCCTTCGATATTGGCCAAGGTCTTAACGGGGCCGGAGGTGGACGGACGTTGACACGACGTTGAAATCTGGTCGAAAAAAGCCACACATTTAAAAGGTTCGATTTTAAAAAGAGCAAGTCCAATCATTCCCAAATAAAAGTTAAGAAATTCTAATGTTATTTTTGTTAACATTTGAGAGCATATATGAAAAGCAAAACAAAGTGTCATTTTTTGAGTATATTCACATCATTCCATTGAACTCGTTGTAAACAATCAACAGAGTTTCATTCAAATAAATGACAGAAAAAAATATAATTATTTACAGAAAAATAAAAATCTGAATGAAATTCAATTTGATAAGCCGGCGTATCATTTCTTACAGAAATATTCAAATTTGTATGAAAAGGCAATTTGATAAGCCGGCTTATCATTTCTTACAGAAAAATATAAATCTCAATGAAATTCAATTTGATAAGCCGGCGTATCATTTCTTACAGAAATATTCAAATTTGTATGAAAAAGAAATTTTATCAGCCGGCGTATCATTTCTTACAGAAAAATTAAAATCTGAATGAAATTCAATTTGATAAGCTGGCGTATCATTTCTTACAGAGATATTCCAATTTGTATGAAAAAACAATTTGATAAGCCGGCGTATCATTTCTTACAGAACAATAAAAATCTGAATGAAATTCAATTTGATAAGCCGGCGTATCATTTCTTACAGATATATTCAAATTTGTATGAAAAAGCAATTTGATAAGCCGGCGTATCATTTCTTACAGAAAAATAAAAATCTAAATGAAATTCAATTAGATAAGCCGGCGTATCATTTCTTACAGAAATATTAAAATTTGAATGAAAAAGCAATTTGATAAGCCAGCGTATCATGTTACAGAACAATAAAAATTTGAATGAAATTCTATTTGATAAGCCGGCGTATCATTTCTTACAGAAATATTCAAATTTGTATGAAAAAGCAATTTGATAAGCCGGCGTATCATTTCTTACAGAAAAATAAAAATCTGAATGGAATTCAATTTGATAAGCCGGCGTATCATTTCTTACAGATATATTCAAATTTGTATGAAAACCAATTTGATAAGCCGGCGTATCATTTCTTACAGAAACATTAAAATCTGAATGAAATTCAATTTCATAAGCCGGCGTATCATTTCTTACAGAAATATTCAAATTTGTATGAAAAAGCAATTTGATAAGCCGGCGTATTATTTCTTACAGAATAATAAAAATCTGAATGAAATTCAATTTGATAAGTCGGCGTATCATTTATTACACAAATATTCAAATTTGAATGAAAAAGCAATTTGACGAGCCGGCGTATCATTTCTTACAGAACAATAAAAATCTGAATGAAATTCAATTTGATAAGCCGGCGTATCATTTCTTACCGACATATTCACATTTGTATGAAAAAGCATTTTGATAAGCCGGCGCATCATTTCTTACAGAAAAATAAAAAGATGAATGAAATTCATTTTGAAAAGCCGGCGTATCATTTCTTACAGAAATATTCAAATTTGTATGAAAAAGCAATTTTATAAGCCGGCGTATCATTTCTTACAGAACAATAAAAATCTGAATGAAATTCAATTTGATAACCCGGCGTGTCATTTCTTACAGAAATATTCAAATTTGTATGAAAAAGCATTTTGATAAGCCGGCGTATCATTTAATACAGAAATATTAAAATCTGAATGAAATTCAATTGGATAAGCCGGCGTATCATTTCTTACAGATATATTCAAATTTGTATGAAAAAGCAATTTGATAAGCCGGCGTATCATTTCTTACAGAAACATTAAATTCTGAATGAAATTCAATTTGATAAGCCGGCGTATCATTTCTTACAGAAATATTCAAGTTTGTATGAAAAAGCAATTTGATAAGCCGGCGTATCATTTCTTACAGAAATATTCAAATTTGAATGAAAAAGCAATTTGATAAGTCGGCGTATCATTTCTTACAGAACAATAAAACTCTGAATGAAATTCAATTTGATAAGTGGGCGTATCATTTCTTACAGAAACATTAAAATCTGAATGAAAATCAATTTGATACGCCGGAATAACATTTTTAACCGAAAAATTCGAAATTTAATGAAAAAGCAAGTAATAAGCCGGCGTATCATTTCTGAGAGAAAAATTTAAATAAAAATTAATTTGATACGCCGGCGAATCATTTTTAACAGAAAAATTCAAATATGAATGTAAAAGCAAGTTGATAAGCCGGCGTATCATTTCTTACAGAAAAATTAAAGTTTGAATGAAATTCAATTTGATACGCCGGCGTATCATTTCCTACGGAAACAACCAAATTCAGATGAAAATCTATTTAATAAGCCGGCATATCATTTCATACAGAAAAATTAAAATCTGAATGAAAATCAATTTGATACGCCGGCATATCATTTCCAACAGAAATTCAAATATGAATGAAAAAGCAAGTAGATAAGCCGGCGTATCATTTCTTACAGAAACATTAGAACAAAAATCAATTTGATACGCCGGCGTATCATTTATAACAGAACAATTCAAATATTAATGAAAAAGCAAGTTGATAAGCCGCGTATGATTTCTTACAGAAAAATTAAAGTTTGAATGATATTAATTTGATACTCCGGCGTATCATTTCATAAAGAAATATTTAAATTGGAATGAATAGCAAGATGATAAGCCGCCATATCATTTCTTAGACAAAAATTCAAATTTGAATGAAAGACGGCGTATCATTTCTTGCAGGACAAAATCAAATTTGAATGAAAATTAAATACATTTCCCAAATTTTGAAGAACTGTGATCTGCATACATGGTTCTCATCATCCATCTCACTTTTGTATTTCAGATACAAGTCTGACTTCCTTGTTCTGTATGCCAGCTGGATCACATCAGTGTCAGTCATACGAACACCGTGATATGTAGCATAGTCCTCTTACCAAGTTATAAGCTGCATCGAAGATTCAGACATGTCTTTAGGTTTCGTTCCACTTAAACTAGCTACTTCCCTGTTTGACATATCCAAGGCTCTAGAAAATGTATTTTTATTTATTCTCAGTAAAGTACAAAAGGCTTTAGAACAAAGTATGTGTTCATTAATGTCCAAAAATCGAAATTTTCCATGTCTCTTTGATTTACTTATGTAAAATTTCAGCAAACTATAATTTATAAGACGTTCATGCGAGTAAAAGTATACCGTATAATACTGTTTATTGTGATTTTATGTTATGTTGTGACTAAGATATTGCCCGTTTTTCGGATGTATCTGTGATTTGCGTACCTCATTTTGGACACATGACCTACTTTCACAGCGTGGGTTATCAATATTTATATTGAAAGCACCTCTTGTACCTTTCATTGACAGGGATCAATATAATAATATATATTAACAATGCCTACTTCTATTTTGTTGTTGGGTCACTCATTTATAAAACGTGTTCATTTCTGGTGTGCATCCAATCACAAACAAAATGTTAATTTATCCACTGAACGGATACAAATTTACTGGCATGGTGTAGATGGGGGCATTCTCCTTCCCGCAAACAAACCTAAATCCCTGTCACAGGCAACTTACCTGGTCTCTGAGCTTGATATTGATATCACCTTTATTGAGGCTGGAAGCAATGATTTATGTGACAACTCTTTATCTGTTGAACAAATAGTGCATGCAGTGCTAGATCTTGCAAACACACTTCTTAAATCTGGCTGCAAACTGGTAATTATTGCCAAAATTTTGCCGCGCCGGGATGCCGGTAATTTTAACATGCGCGTTCATAGGGCAAATGCTCTAATTTCAGCACGCTGCCAGCTGTCTAACCATATTTTTTTCTGGACGCATTCAAGGAACAATTTTAACATTCGTTTTACTGAGTCGTTCGTGGCAGATGATGGTGTGCACGTTCACCCAACACGGGGCATGCCACGCTATTTTATGTCTGTACGCAGTGCTTTGCTTTTTGCAGAACGTCGCTTACCGAAGCCCAGTGGGACATTGCTTCCATCGTTTTTTTTTTACAGACTTCATCTTCAATCTCCATTATCACATTATTCTTGATGTATTTTCAGATTATACAACCTACAAAACTTGCTTGATCCATTTTCCTGAGTAGACTGCCAGTGTAAATTTAACCAAAAAATTGCCCTCTACTTGCAATTCTGATACTGCCAGATTTTGCAGTGTGTGCCTGTGGTTCAACAACAAGGGCAAGTAACTGCCACATTTTGCAGTGTGTGCCTGTGGTTCAACAACATGGGCAAGTAATGTAAATTCCATGTTACATTGCTATTATTTTACCTGCCATACTGCAGGGGTGTATAAACTATCATCAGTAAATTCTCCTTTCAGTATATTTTGAGAATTATGGGTTTTATTACCATGTACTGTCTGTATACAGTATTACTCGGGTTTGTTTATGAACCCACTACACTTTTCGGGTATTGGTTGTGTACCCAGTACATTTTATTTGGGTATTGGTTGTGTACCCATTACATTTTATTCAGGTATTGGTTGTGTACCAATTACATCTACTACTCGGGGATTGGTTGTGTACCCATTATACTTTTGAGGGTATTGGTTGTGTACCCATCACATTTCAGTCGGGTATTGGTTGTGTACCCGTCACATTTTAGTCGGTTATTGGTTGCGTACCCTTCATTATACATTACGCATGATGTTTATTGCGTTTTTATTTCACTCTGGGCATTGGTTGTGTACCCATTACACTCTAAGTGGGTATTGGTTGTACCCCACTCTATATTATACATATGATATTCATTACGTGTCTGCTGCTTGCCTAGGATTATCTAAGGCATGGCTTTCCTACCCATTTCGGTTCACTTGCATTAGCTGTTCTTTGATTACAAGTGGTGATTTTAATGAGTAATTCTTAACTTTCGTTAAAATTATGCGTGTCGTTTCAGTACGATGCCGAAGGCAGATCCACGGACAGCAACCAGTGGGAAGCGGAGAGCTACCAGGAACACCACTGAAGAGCCACCATCAAAACAAAGTCGCCTGGCTGCCCTGCTTGCTCAGGCCATCTCCCAGGACAGGGAAGTCCTGGAGGATATTCAGACACTAATCAGTGCTGACAAGACAGACTTCTGTTTCATCTGATGCTGCCAGTAATGACATTTCATCAAGACTCAGTCTTCTGTTTCATCTGATGCTGCCAGTAATGACATTATGTCTCTTTCTTCTGAGGCCATCTCCAATGACACTGATTGCTCAAGCTATCAGGATCCCGTAAACCTTGGGATTTTCTCGACAGTACATCCACCTCTGGACGCTAACACAATTTCTAAAATCGCAAATGGCGAGTTTGTAGACTTTCCTTCCCTTATATATAAGGAACACTCACAAGAAACAACAACCATTCAGAAAACTCAAAATTCTACAATAACTTCCACACATAAGGCGTCAAGAAGGCAAATTCACAACATCCATCAATGGAATTCTGCATTTCAAATATATGCAGATATCTACACAACAAAGTACCCCACTCAGGCTCCACGTCTGTTTCGATATATGTCCATTGTCCAAAATCTCTCAAACACTACCAGACATTGGCTGACATATGACGAGAAATTCCGCCGTCTTCGGGCTGCCTGCCAATCCATCCCTTGGGATACCATCCATACGGAGACCTTTCTTTTCTGTACCACACTCACAACCTTTCGCCCCAGTGCTCCGAACCCCTCCGGTCTCCGACCACCTCAGGGAGGCAATCCCAACCCCCCTTCTTCAGGAGAGGTTACTGTTGGGATTACCAACAAGTTGGCTTTTGCGACAAGCCTTGGTGCAACAAACTCCACCAATGTGGAGGTTGCGATGGCACACACGGGGTTTTCCGTTGCACCCAGCCTGCTTCCGAAACGAAACGCAACTTCTTCCCCGCCCGTTTCCCTAACAAACAAACAACAAGTGCTTTCCCGTCTGAACCCCAGCAGCAGCAACAAAAATAACATGGATTTTGTACTTCCTACACCTATCCTTCTTTACAAACTTTCCCCTCTTCTATCCGGTTATGATCCCGCACTTTCATTATTCCTTACCAACGGTTTCATCTTTGGGTTTTCGCTTGGTTGTGAGGGCTCACTGCCACCTCGAATCTCAAAAAATCATTCTTCGGTGTCCGCTCATAATGACTTTGTTCATACCAAACTGGAGAAGGAGGTTCTTTGGGGTCGAATTAAAGGACCTTATATTGAACCACCTCTTGATAACTTCATCTGCAGCCCCATAGGTGTGGTACCAAAACATGAACCTAATTGTTTAAGATTAATTCATAACCTTTTATTTTCCATCCCAAATGTTCCATCTGTAAACTCTCAGATCCCAAAACAACATTCAACAGTCTCTTTAGAAACTTTTGATCATGTCGCCAGTCACGTTCTGCAATGTGGAAGGCACTCGTTGATTGCTAAAGCAGACATTCAGGAAGCTTTCTGTATAATTCCCATTTCACCTGTTGATTACCATAAATTAGGCTTTTTCTTTAATGGGGGATATTATTTTGACACTGTCTTGCCCATGGGTGCTTCTTCCTCAGTTGCAATTTTTGAGGCTTTTTCATCTTGCTTGCAGTGGATTCTTCAAAGCAAGTTGAATGTCAAGTATGTATCACACATAGTTGACGATTTTATTTTTGTGGGTCCAGGCAGATCTGACCATTGTGCCAATAGCTTGCAAACTTTTCTAAATCTTGCTAAAGACATAGGTCTTCCCATCAAAGAATCTAAGACGGTACATCCTACAACCAAAGCTGAAGTACATGGCATTTTATTGGACACTTCCGCAAGAAAACAACCCTTAGGGAATTACAATCCTTATTGGGGCATTTAAATTTCGCATGCAAACTCATCAATCCTGTTCGTTGCTTTTTGAGTCGTCTTTATGATTTGACCATAGGGATTTCCAAACAAAACCACCACATTCGCTTGTCCAATGAAACTCGCTCTGACCTATCTCTTTGGTTCCAATTTCTAGAAAAATACAATGGTTGTACATTGCTTACCGGGGAACGATTTGTCTCCTCCACTACTCTAAAGCTATTTTCAGATGCAGCAGGGTCAAGAGGATTTGCTTGTGCACAGGGTTCGTCTTGGACTTACGGTGTCTTTCTACCTTATGCTAAAAAGCATCACATAAACATTCTTGAATTGTACCCAATAGCCATGGCGGCTAACATGTTTGGACATTTATGGTCAAACAAAAACATCCTTTTCATATCAGATAACATGGCTGGTTGTCTGTTGCCTCAATAAACAGGCTTCGAAAGATAAGCACATGATGAAACTTATCCGCTCCATAGTACTTATCCTAAAAAAATAACTATATTTGTGATCTGCCTTCTCGTTTACAGATTCAGGCCGCGCTCGCAAAGGCGCCATACCTGGACATAATTCCTCTTCCCATTCTTCTTGCCATGAGCCCTTCCAAATTGCTGAAGTGAAAGACCACCTGCATCAAATGTCTCTTGCAGCCTCTGCCAGACGTGCTTATGGTCGTTTCTGGTCCAGGTTTACAACTTTCATCTCCGGCAACAATTTAGGCAGTTTTCTACCTGCCAGCCATGAAACAGTGGCCTCATTTGTGCCCATCTCCACATTCAGGGCTACGCACCTTCAACCATCAGCAGTCACCTGTCCGCCATCTCGTACCGGCATCTTTTAGTTAACCTGCCAGACCCTTGTAACTCATACTTAGTGCGCCGCTTAGTACTTGGAGCGCACAAGTCCAAGAGTAAACATGACTGCCGGAAACCAATACTGCTGGAAGACATCACTCGCCTCATTTTCGCCACTACCTTAGTGTTCCCACACAACCCCTACATTCAACTCATGTGCCAGGCAATAATCCTGATAGCATTTCATGGATTTTTTCGAATGGGGGAGCTCCTTCCAACCAAACTGGGTATGGGTTGTGACGTGGTTCAGTTCAACCATGTTGAGGCAAAGAAAAAATCAGTCCTTATTCGGCTACGTAAGCATTAGACCAACAAAACCCCAAAACCAGTGACTATCATTATTTTACCTTCACACGCCCCCTGTCTGGTTCGTACATTGCACAAATATTTGAAGTTCAGAGGCAGTCATGCAGGACCATTATTTACTCTATCTAACAACTCTCCAATCACTCTGGGATCTTTTAGGCCCATATTTAATAAAAGTCTGCAATTTTCGAACCTGTCTCCCAAACAGTACACCTTTCATAGTTTGCGAATTGGGGCCTGCACACAAGCTGTTCTTTCTGGAAAAACTGAACAAGAAATAATGCTAATGGGTAGGTGGAAATCTAAAGCATTCAGGCGTTACATACGGCTGACTTATATTGCCCCAAAACCCATGTAACAACATAGGTATATCACCTGTAGTTTACTGTTGAAGGTATTGGTTGTGTGCCTTCCAGTCATCACCACTCTTACAGGGTTATGGTTGCGTATTTGCCTTTTTGTTCAGTTTTATTCTCATTGTTAGTTTTAACTAAGATGTTACACATTGCTATTTTGTAAATATTGTTTGTATATATCATGTATTTGCATTACTGATTATGGAAAATTACATTATGGTCATGTCTTTGTCTTGCCACATCAGCGGGTTATTACAATGCTTAATCAGGCAGCATCATGTTAATACGTGTATGTTTTTAATCCTACGCCACATCATATTCAGTTATGTAATTCCCTTTCAATAGTTTTCGTTATATGTCATTGTGTACATAATTGTTCATATTTCACGACTTTATTTTACCAATACTTTGCGTGTATTTGTAGTTCATTCATTTTCACTTTAGGATTTACAAACGCAAAACTCATGCAATTGATAACATTTCCGATGGGCGAATTTTATATGTGCAATAATTTGATTTCACACCGCGTAGTACTAACTAAATGTTTTGTAAATAATTTATCCTTAAAATTATTCAGTCGGTACACATATGATCTCATCCCGTGTTTCTTTCCAATTTGTTAACTCTCGTTTCTAAGGACCATGTTTTTACTACAATAACAGCTATTACGTATGATTTCAGTATCGAAAATGGTTCGTTTTGTCATTTTATTTTGTAGATTGTTAAGTTTTGTTATGACCTATCTGGTGCCATCTAGTTTCTACTCTGAACGTTTACCTTAAAGCTACTCATCCCACATCTACGTACAGGCTGTTAAATGTCATGAATTCGTAGCTAGTCACTCTTGTCTGATTTTTGCATATATCTAAGGTTTATACATTGTTGTTTTGTTGGATTTTTTCATATTCTTTTATGTAATGCATCACTATATTTACTGCAAGTATTACTACAACATGCTTGTAAATATGTATATGTTTACCTAGATTTTACATCTCCCGTATCAGGATTTTAACTGGGACCATAGCACTTTCCTTTAATGGTTTGCGCTCTCCCTTTCCTTGGTTGGACGGTTTTACGGACTTTGTGGTTCGTCCAACTTTATGGGACAATTTTGCAAACGGGTCTATATATTTTGCTTTTCAAATTCTTTCTCTGTTTTAATAAACGACGGTTGACGCTTTGCGTCAGCCCTTTCCAATCCAGTTTGATTGTTGTATAGTTTATTGTCCCACAAATGAACTCGGAATGTGGAGAGCGCAAATATAAACCTATAATTTATAAGACGCAGGAATTATAAATTAATTTATATTGGAGCTCCTTTCTATTTGTTAACACCGTGACTGGTGTGTAACATATAATTGTCAATATTAAATTACTGCTTTGTAACCCCAAATTACCGGAAGTTGAATCATTCTTCAACAAGATCGGAACAAAGCAGCTGCATTTCGCACATGCTCAACTTTAACCACCATCCCTACCGTTCCTCCTGCGTCATCGTTTTACTGTACATTAAATTGATTTGACACGTATTATCTTTTTATTATGTATTCCTTTTGTTTACTACTAACTTTGTGTATTTTGCAAACTTACCACCATGTTGCATAATATGACATTTGTACCTTGCATAATATATTTTATGGACTTTTTGGTTCGTTCAATTTATGGGGACTTTGTGGTTCGTCCAACTTTATGGGACAATTTTGCATAAGGGTCTATATATATTGCTTTTCAAATTCTTTCTCTGTTTTAATAAACGACGGTTGACGCTTTGCGTCAGCCCTTTTCAATCCAGTTTGATTGTTGTGTAGTTTATTGTGCCACAAATGAACTCGGAATGTGGAGAGCGCAAATACAAACTGTATTCTTACATTTCTTGCATTGATCCAAAACTGTCTTCTCAATTCTCTCACAGTCTTAAAGTCCATTTTTCGAACACATTCACGTCCACATACACAGTTTTCTTTAGGCGAATTTTTTATGTCCAGCAGGCTTAATGCTCTGCCATTCATTTTTATCCCAGGGCTTACTTCAGCTGAAAAAATAAAAGAAGGAAAAGCAATAAGCATGAATTTATCTGTAAAATAAAGGTACACTCAATATTATTTTATATTTTGTTTCAGAAACAACAAAATGTTGCAAATAGCAAGAGCAGTCCGTAAGAGTGTGCTCGGCTATTCGAATCATTGTCCCAAAACCTTCAAATATTCTAAGTCAAACAAGGACCATATTTAATATTAAATTCATTAGAAACCTGCATTTTATATTTAAATAATTTAGTAGGTTTTTAGAGATAAAGCCAGATACTTAGTTGCAACAAAACTTTAACCGAGAATTCTAATGCATTTAAGTACAGCTATACTTCAAACAACATTTTATTCCATCTGTTTATTTGCAGATGACCTCAATTATTACTCAATACAAAACTTTATATTATCAAGGAATACAAGGGATGCAACCTAAACATTAAAATCATCGAAGGGCTTTTGTTCACCCTTTTAAATCTATAAAGGGGCTTATGTCCACTCTGTCAAATATACCAAGGGGTTTATGTCCATGTGTGCATATTTAGACCAAGGGGCTTTTGGGCAAGGGGCTTTTGTCCAGATACGTTTTTCTCTGTATAGGCATTGTTTTTGTTTAAAATAATATATGGCTGGTATTGCATGTAAAGTGCTATAAAGTTATACTTTTCTAAAAGAGAATTAAATTCCCTTAATTATTGCAGATCTAGTCATATGTTAAAATTATTAATCTATAAACAATTATTCATCTTTGACATGTGTGCCGGGTTTAACTTACAGGAAACTGTTGTATATACGTTGCAGGTTTTATTTATTTATTTCTACTATAAGTACTTTTGTCATGTTCTGCTCTTCATGTTCTGCCCTTATCAACTTATTTTGATTCCAGTTTCAATTCTTCTGTAAGAAATGTTATGCCGGCTTATCAACTTGCTTTTCATTTAAATTTGAATTGTTATATAGGAAATGATACGCCGGCTTACCAACTTGCTTTTCATTCCAATTTGAGTTTTTATGTAAGAAATGATACGCTGGCTTAATTTTCATTCAAATTTTATTTTGTTCTGCAAGAAATGATACGCCGTCTTTCATTCAAATTTGAATTTTTGTCTAAGAAATGATATGGCGGCTTATCATCTTGCCGTTGATTCCAATTTAAATATTTCTGTATGAAAGGATACGTCGGCGTATCAAATTTAATTTCATTCAAACTTTAATTTTTCTGTAAGAAATCATACGCTGCTTATCAACTTGCTTTTTCATTCATATTTGATATTTTTCTGTTTAAAATGATACGCCGGCGTATCAAATTGATTTTTATTCAAATGTTTCTGTAAGAAATGATACGCCGGCTTATCTACTTGCTTTTTCATTCATATTTGTATTTTCTGTTGGAAATGATATGCCGGCTTATCAAATATATTTTCATTTTAATTTGGTTGTTTCTGTAGGAAATGATACGCCGGCGTATCAATTCGAATTTCATTCAAACTTTAAATTTTCTGTAAGAAATGATACGCCGGCTTATCAACTTGCTTTGTCATTAATATTTGAATTTTTCTGTTAAAAAATGATACGCCGGAGTATCAAATTGATTTTTATTCAAATTTTTCTCTCAGAAATGATACGCCGACTTATTACTTGCTTTTTCATTAAATTTTGATTTTTTTGGTTAAAAATAATACGCCGGCGTATCAACTTGTTATTCATTCAGATTTTAATGTTTCTGTAAGAAATGATACGCCGGCTGATCAAATTGAATTTCATTCAGATTTTTATTTTTCTGTAATAAATGACACGCCGGCTTATCAAATTGCTTTTTCATACAAATTTGAACATTTCTGTAAGAAATGATACGCGGCTTATCAAATTGAATTTGATTCAGATTTTACTGTTTCTGTAAGAAATTATACGCCGGCTTATCAAATTGAATTTCATTCAGATTTGTATTTATCTGTAAGAAATGATACGCCTGCTTATCAAATTGCTTTTTCATACAAATTTGGATATTTCTGTAAGAAATGATAGGCCGGCTTATCAAATTGCTTTTTCATACGATTTGAATATTTCTGTAAGAAATGATACGCCGGCTTATCAAATTGCTTTTTCATACAAATTTGAATATTTCTGTAAGAAATGATACGCCGCCTTATCAAATTGCTTTTTCATACGATTTGAATATTTCTGTAAGAAATGATACGCCGGCTTATCAAATTGAATTTCATTTAGATTTTTATTTTTCTGTAAGAAATGATACGCCGGCTTATCAAATTGCTTTTTCATACAAACTTGAATATTTCTGTAAGAAATGATACGCCCGCTTATCAAATTGAATTTCATTCAGATTTTTATTTTTCTGTAAGAAATGATACGCCGGCTTATCAAATTGCTTTTTCATGCAAATTTGAATATATCTGTAAGAAATGATACGCCGGCTTATCAAATTGAATTTCATTCAGATTTTTATTTATCTTTAAGAAATGATACGCCGGCTTATCAAATTGCTTTTTCATACAAATTTGAATACTTCTGTAAGAAATGATACGCCGGCTTATCAAATTGAATTTCATTCAGATTTTTATATTTCTGTAAGAAATTATATTTTTTTCTGTCATTTATTTGAATGAAACTCTGTTGATTGTTTACAACGAGTTCAATGGAATGATGTGAATATACTAAAAAAATGACACTTGGTTGTGCTTTTCATATATACTGTCCAAAAAAATATGAAAAAATCTACAAAAATAACCATTGAACAGTCGATTTCATTAACTGTAATTTGGGAATGATTGGACTTTCCCTTTTGAAAATCGAACCTTTTTAAATTTTAATGACGACTAGCCCCACAGTGCGTTATAAATAATTTAATGTAATTATCAAATTTATAAATGGAGAGTATCTGAACTATTTTAGTATTTTTATGTTATATTTCCATGCAATGCTGCCATGAATGTGAGTTAAAATGATTGTATGCAGTATATTCTCGGATATGTAATCAATCGATACCTCTTGAATTTTGTACCATGGACAATAGCTGGAATTTTGAAAATAACATCGGATTACGATTGGTTATTCTTATTTAATACATGCAATACATAACTGGCAGAACACACATGAGGCGTTATGCCAGGAAAACCTGGCATAATGCATGTGCGTAAAGTGTCGTGCGCACAGGCTAATCCAGGACGGAACTTTCCGCTTAAATGGTATTTTCTATTCATAGGACGTCTCTTCTGTACATAAATCCATAAATAGGCGGAAAGTGCCGTCTTGGATAAGCCTGTGTGGACTGCACAGGCTAATCCGGGACGACTCTTTACGCACATGCATTACACCCGGGTGTTCCTCGACACGCCTCGTATGTTTTGCCTCGCAATATTCTCCTATTACTAAAATTGGCCAGTCAATGTTCACAAATAATATAGTTATTGTATGCAATAAAAATTTTACTAGTACTGAAACAAGTGAATCTGGAATTTAATGTTGCATTATCCCGATTCGATTTTTTAAATGTAAGCGTTGTTTATACTTCTTTTGTGCGAGGTGTATTTTATTACAAAAACGCCTGCTTAATGACGACATTTGGAAGCATCTTTAATAATGGATCTAACTAGATGTATGCAGTGGTTTGCAGGTACATGCCTGGCATCTTACTCACCATGCCTACTGCTCCGACAGAAATCCACATGATGATTTATGTTGTCTACTATATATCAGCCGTCTTATTAAAACTATCACGACCGACATTTTTAATGTGTGTGGTCGCAAGAACTAAACTTGCTGAGTTCCAATTATGATTGCGAGTCTTGTGAGATTTCCATTGACAGAATCAAATATCGGCGGAATATCACTAGACTAATAGTACTTGTTGCGCTTCCATAAAAATAAGTAAGATGTTTGCACTTCACAATTTTTTGTTTATCGACTACCTAAGCATATAAGATAGTAAGACTATATAGATTCGTATTTTACAAAGATAATTTACATCCGATATGCAATTGTATTTTAAGGAGTCACAATATACGTATACAATGTATTTCTTGATTATTGTATATCATTTGGGTTTTTTGTGTCGTAAAATATTGGGCGTGATAAATCTATAGTTTCTAAGCAATGCTTCAAGTGTATCTCATTGACTCCCCTTAAAATGATATCATGTCTACTTAACGAAAAGTAATTACATCTTAACATACCTATTATGATAAATACCCATTACTTCTTCTATTATAACAAACAACAAGACGGCATTGTTTTATTAACGAGAAAGAAAACATGGTTTATGAGTTCCATTAGCAGCCCTAAACAGGTTGCTCGTGACATACATGTACGTTTTGTAATTTGTTGAATTATAGCTTCAAATAAACGTATTTATGTGCGTCGATGTTCATTTTCAACATCATCATTATCATAATCGTCGCCATCGTTGTTTTGAATATTTGAATTCATTATACCATGCGAATGATGTCCTAAACGTAAGCGTCAACTCAGACATGTCTTATAAACGTCAATGTGGGTTCGGCCATATTTAGGCCAGATATAAACTGCTAATTTACATTGACGACACCTGTAGCCAGTATGCACAATAAATGTTAAAAGAGGCCATTAGATCTCAGATGTAATGTACTCAAGCGTATGTACTGCATACATTGCGGTAGGACAGTTTCTGAATATTGTGTTTTCATTGAACGTTTATTTTGTAAATTTACGTGACGATATTCTTTTTGATACCTTTTAAGTTATATGCAGATCAAGATGTGTTCTAGGATTTGACCTCATATACAAAAAAAAAATCAAGCGGTCTTTCAGTATCGTCCAATAGTGCGGGTATGTTATATAAAAGTCAGAGGTTACCTTTTGCGCAATGCAATTTGTTGTTCACAATGTTTTTCAGACTATTAGTGCCTTTAAAACAACTATAATAAACTCCATATTTTTTTAACGATTAAATAGATGGCAAACGTATATGGATGCATATCACACAACATAAAAGTAAACAAAGCTATGATTATTCAAATGCAAAACATATGCTCCGTTTTAAAATATTTACAGCTGAACCCGTTTAGGGATGCAGTATCAATCTGCACGATGCTTAGATGAATACTTATTACATACACACACGTGTTTATATTGATACGTGTAGCTGTTGCTTTTCGCTGAATCATGTCACACGAGTGCCATGCATACATTAATGTTGGCATGGAATATTGTGGACATGTTATCAATGTGCCAATCTGCAAATTACATTTCACATTTTGTGACACACCCACTAATACAGATCACAAGAGTTATCGTCTACTTTGCCCTTAATGTTACAAAAAGCAGTAACATAGTGTCGTCTGATATGATAAAGGCTTGTAATTCTGTTAGGTTTGACATGGCCCCTCATGGATAATCCATTAAATCCCGTACCGTGTTTAAATTTAGGTTGTAAACATCAATTATTACCAGACACTTGTCTTGCATGCCTTATTCTCTGACCTATACAATTTATGTACAGCGTGTGCGCAAGTTAGAAGTCCTTTAGATGTAGGTCCGAATCGTTCGTTTTTCATTGGCGGGTTAAAAGATATAATATGCATGATAGGATTTGTTTTTAAATGCTGAATTGATTGAATCGTATCACGTTAACACAATGTCTGATCTAAAAAGTTCAAAAAACTAAATTGATGCTTTTTCATTTAGCAGACATTTGACCCTACTGGCATCATCAGCAAAAGACCTTTTCTGAATATTAAACAAGAACAAACGATGAGAATTAAAATGAGGCTGCTGCACAAACAAAACTCGGAATGTACAAGACAATAAATTGATTGAACGAAGCTGTAATTAGAAAAATAAACACGATATATTAAAGAACAACGACGTCCAACAAAAATGTGCCTTTCAGGAAGTAAATAATGCTGGGAAATCGTCTAAAAGTGAAGGCGAATTATTTATGTGATGTCTGTCATGTTTTGTTATATAAAGAATAAAAAATTTCTACAAAATACCCACACACCTAAAATAAGTATCACAATAATAAAAACACTTAATATCACAAGGCTCAGGCTCGTAACAGGAAACTGCTGAGCCAGGGCGGCTAAAGAATAAAAAATTTCTACAAAATACCCACACACCTAAAATAAGTATCACAATAATAAAAACACTTAATATCACAAGGCTCAGGCTCGTAACAGGAAACTGCTGAGCCAGGGCGGCACCTAACACATTTGCTTGTACACATTTGCTTACATTTGCAATATTTAAACTGTCTTCGTTTGTCCTTACGAAAACAATCGAACATTACCCGAATGTCATCGATGATAAACCAGGTGCTTGATAAAAGCTAATAATATTGGTTGTTTGTGTTCACATTGAGTGATCATGGATATCACACGTATCTGTTCAATAAAAGTCACAATTGTTGTTTCCACAAACACAGAGAATTAATTATGATTTACTTTTACATAGAATCAATTATGATTCACGTTTAAATATGACAGCATTGTTTCTGTGGACAATTGATATAAATATATTTTATTAAAATTAAAAAATCTAATGTTCACCGATGACACGTTCACGGGTGCTGGAAAATTAGTGTTAGTAGTAAAATGTATATGAATAAAATGTATATTTCAGTTACGTCATTGCTAAACGATGTAAAGCCTATGGAAATTGTTTTCATTGAACTGTACGATATTGCAACGGTATTTAGTATTTGTATGCAAACATGTTGTTTTTGTGCAATTGTATACATGCGTTTTCCAACTATCCGACGTATATATAATTTTTAAATATATATATATGTATAAAGTATCATACCTTTAAAATGTGTGTATTTTTGCTAAATACCGTCGCAATGCCTATTCAACCTCGTTTCCACAACATGATACGTATAATGCGATTGCCAAGGCAATGAATAGACATTATCAATTGTCCTTAATTAACACATGCTGGAGAAGAGCTTTCTGTACTTTATAAAACGTGGACAGGTCCTTTGTACATGATAATGTAGTGTAATGTTTCAAATTAAATCGTTTTTTTACTGCATTTGGTAATAATAAATCGTGTTAAGGAATACTCCTCAACACATATCTTTGCAGTAAATACAATTATTACCAATTAGTGCCATCGTGACTTTAACGTGTTTTTCACGTGAATATTGTGGATGTTTTCTCTAAATACGATGACATGCGTATATTTTATGCAGAACTCTATCGTGTTGAGAAAAGAAAGATCATTTAGCGACGTGTTGGAGTAAAAGAGAATACTTTTTGCTGCACACCACACTTCACATGATATAATATGGTAATAGGATCTAAATGGATGCCATGTAGTGTTCCATTTATTTCTGTCGTCAATGACTAAATGCAAAGAATGTGTAATAATGCAAAAGATACATCTTTAAATTTAAAGCCGATTTAATGAGTAATAGCATTTCTTTATACCCCATAATCATACGACAATTTATTTATTCGGCCCATGTCACATGTAAGGATTTTGGACATAGGTCCAAATATTCGAAACCGTGATTTCAAATACGACGTCGTATTGATGGCAAGAGAAAGTGACATCTCTAGGGAGGAACTTCCGTCAATAATAATATTGAACGTCTAATTTTATAATACACATTCACAACGGTAGCCTTGTTTAGACAGCGAGTAAACTGGTTGAGCATTTCTAATAAGAATAGGGGTATCTTACGCAGCATATGGGTAATTTAGTGCTCATGTTAACAACTTAAAGGCATCTAGTGTTAGTACATTATGAATTAAGAGAGGCCAAACTTAAACTAAGGTAATTTGTGTTGCTCGTATTGCCATTCATCGTGCAATTACTTTGCTTATGCAGTGATATCTCTACATGGTTTCTTTAAACTTGATGTAAGCATAAGGTCCTAGTATCTTGTCTGAAAACCTTGAATTATTAATGGTTATTTTATGTGTAAATGTCGTGCATAGAAATGTTTAAACGTATACACCGTCATGTTGAAATGCCCCAATTTTGCCATAATCAGAGGAAAATACATTAAAACTTATTATAGAGTCAGACCTAGCATGTTTAAACTCATACAGTTATTATCCACAAAAAGTAAAAGTGAAATGTTCAAGTTAGGCAAGTTCATAGCAGAGGCACTAACTATTCGCCAAGTTTACACTCAAAGAAATGTATAACTGTGTTATATATGTAACGGTGGAGTTATATGTATAACTGTAGACTGAATTCATTATGATACATTATGCCATAAAGTGATAGGCTTCTACCAAGTTCTTCTGGGTACTACTAATATTTTACTACGATTCAAATTGTAATATTTTCTGTTTTGAAAAAAAAAAAAAAAAAGAAAAAAAAAAAAAAAGAAAAAAAAAAAAGATATTGATTTATTTTATTGATCATGTTGTGTAACTATTGTATGCTGATAGAGTTGTTGCATTAACATCAAGTATAAATAAAATTCGGTATTCTGTGTATTACTAAAATTTTATTATGATTCAATTTGCACTACCTTTTGTCCTTAAAAAGATATTGATTTATTTTATGGATCATGTTGTGTAACCATTGTATGTTGATGGAGTTGTTGCATTAACATTAAGTAATACATAAAATTCGGTATTCTGTGTACTACTCACATTTGACGGTGACTCAAATGGTATTATTTTTTATTCTTTACATAGATATTGATTTATTTTATGGATACAACGACATATTAAAGCAGTTACATATATAGCCAGATACTCTGTTATCATGTTTGTCTAAAATATCTGTATAGTTCATCCATTACCAATTTATTATTTATCTGTAAGAAAAACAACGACTTACTATATTCATGTATTTTGTATTATCATTTTGTTTAACACTAGAAACTGTAAAGTTTATGTGTAATAAAATCCTGTTCTGTTCTGTTCTGTTCGTCATGGATAAACGGTAACGTTATATGCTTAAATCGTGGTACTTTTGACCGAATTCCATCGATGTGAGGTTTATGTATTATTGTATGTTTTTGATTGACGGAATCCATTAGACACTGCATACTTATGAGAATAGAAACGCGTATTTGTTTAGAGTTGTATTTATATGGGGACACCATCGACAAAACTGTGTCTGTATGTGCAGAGGATCTTTTTGACTAACCAGAAATAGTTGATATACTTTGCTGTTGTAGGCTGCCATAACAATGACGTCTAATTAAAACAATACCCATTTTATGTTAAATTCGTTTTGGCGGTGTGAGTTTGGAATGCTAATTTCAAATTTTAACTGAGCGTCGAAGTTTATATCATAATCTTTAACGACTTACTGGGTGCATCGTGATTATATACCATTGACATTTTCACATGTCATTGTTTGTTTGTCTGCACGATATCACTACAGTTTGACAATTACCCCAGACATATGCATTGTTTCGAAGCGAATTTTAAAATCAGTAATATATTCTAATAAAATGCAATTTAAGTTTTCATTTTCACAGACAAACCTTTAGAAATGAAAGATGACAAGTGTGCGTGTGATAAAAATCAAAATCTGTTTTCGTTCTCCCGGTGGGGATAACATCGGTTTCTTGGAAACTATAATAAACATTATCCATTCATTAGTAGGAAATATTTAAAAAAGAAGTGTTTTTGCACAATCTAATATTTAAAATGAGTGTATTATTGTAATCGCTGTTGCAAACAGTAAAGTGTGATATATTTGTTTACACAATAAGTTACGTAGCGTACATTTGATGGTGCACTTGTCTTCAGTGTTCTGTGAACTATTTCATATATTACCGAATGATAATATTAATAGCAATAATAATAATAATAATAATAATAATAATTACATAATTAATAATAATAATTATTATTATTATTATACACTTAATAATAATAATAATAATAACAATAATAATAATAATAATAATTAAACGACTACTACTACTACTACTACTACTACTACTACTACTACTACTACTACTACTACTACTACTACTACCACTACTACTACTACTACTACTACTACTACTACTACTACTACTACTACTACTACTGATAATAATAATAATAATAATAATAATAATAATAATAATAATAATAATAATAATAATAATAATAATAATGATAATTATAATAATTATAATAATGATATTTATAATAATAATAATAATAATAATAATGATAATAATAATAATGATAATACTACTACTACTACTACTACTAATAATAATAATAATAATAGCAATAATAATAAACTAAACTTATAATAAATTGTATTAATTCATATAATACTAATCTTAAAAAAGTAAATTATTTTTAAGTAGGACGGCGCACATTTTTACTGGTAACAATTAATTGATACTGTCAAAACGTGCATGATATCCCTCCAAGAATATAGGACACAATTTTATCAAAAGATTGAGTTCTTATAGAATATATATGCATTAGTCGTACAACAACCTTTTGGAGAAGAATCAAGAACGTGCAGCGGAACATGCTTCATTTATTACGAAGCTACTTATAACTAAGTGCACACTGGGTATACTGCCCAAACCTACTACGAGATTGAGACTTTGATAAAGAGACATTCCTATTTTTCGGTTTGGACTGTATTTGCATTGTACATGCTAGGCTAATCTTTCAAATAAAATAGTGTCAGTTTTGTAAAATACCTGTCTCCATAACTTGATTTAAAAATAGGACATTTAGCTACCTTTAAACTATTAAGCACTGAACACAATCAGAAGGGCAGATTGCAGCGATTGATTTCTCAATTGCGAATTGACACAAAAACACGAGTACATTTCTTTATTTCGAATTGAACAAATATTTATGTTTTTGTTCATTTGAATTTTAAAACAAAATACTGTTTACAGTACGGATAAACGAAACAACCATATTTCGCGATTCGGTGAGTTTGAGCGATCGACAGAGAGGCGAGTCAATGCCGAGTAGAACTTTGTATTGCGCGAAATATCGCGGAGTAATTACTCCGCTTCAATCGTCATCACCTATCAATTGTTAAAGTGCTCGGACTGTATCCAAGGGCATCAGAAGCCACTCAGAGTAAATCTGCGTAGAGCTTCGCGGTTAATTATTGCGCCGTCTACTGTTATTTATTCGTATGGCTCTTATGTCGTAGGTTCGATACCCGCTTGGGGTTTTGATTTGCATAAACATTTTTTTTATCGGTTTGTTTTATCAAATATCTCATTATGTATTAAATAATTTATTTCATATTTAATGTACATGTCTTTGTATAGCGCATTTCTATCCTCTAATATCATTTATAGCGCAATTGGAAACTACTTTGTCGGTAACATAGTCCCTTTAAATTGTGTCCGTTTAAAAAAAAGTTTCCTTCACAAGAACTACTCGCTTCAAGAACACACAGAAACATTAATGATCGTAGATCTATCTAAATCAATGATAAGAACTATAAGTTTGCCGTGAACTATTTAAGGATACTGCTCTCAGTCTGTTACCAAGATGTTGTTAATTGCTGCAGATCATAATATATTTTTAACAGCGGTCACATATGGTTTCAAAATGTCCTATGAGGAACCTTCAATGACCAATTATTCTTTCTTGAAATATAAATGGAAACTTTATACTTTATATGGTATTTCCAAGAAAAAAAACGTGCATTTTCACTTTTTATTCCTGGTGGCGTTACTTCTCACTATCCTTAACCGATATTCTCGAAATGGCTTAAGTGAATTCGCCGTTTTACCGCTGTTATGCAAAAAGACATGCACACTGTTCAGAAATATTGCAGAGAATATTGACACAACTGTTTGTGTTGCTACGATGAACGTGTATATAGCAGTATGATGCATGATTAATACTACGGACATGAAACAATCACGATCAAAACAAAACATAATTTTGTTGTATTTTGTTTTGCCCGTAAACGATCTCCTTATCTGAAGCATGCACATTATTTAAGCACGCCGGTCTTACGCTAAAATGGACTCATTCCGAGTTCTTCCGATGAAATTGTGTAATGCATATCTTTCAAATCTAAAACAGACTTTTCACAGGCAATTCACTCTGTTGTTAATACTACTGTATATTAATGTAACATATATTGATGTTAGGCAAACTGATAAGCATGTCATATTACCACATCATGCTATGGGAATCGAATTAAAAACTAAGATAAATTGTGTCGCTCGTATTGTGCAGTTTTGATACGTATGCAGTGATGTCTTCACAGGGTTTTAGGCAATTTCATCTAGCTTCGGTAGAATGTTATGTTCTTACCAGTACTAGACGTCTTAGAACAATTATATCTGGCGTAGCATTAAGGTTCCACTAATATATATGCGACCGTGGGAATAAACGCTACACCATCACATGCACACGTATGCGTCCTCCGATCTCAGTATATATATAGTATATAATATATAAACCCTTATTAACCTCCGCTGGTCTTTGACGAATTGCCTATATTATACAGGGCCATACGCACAACACAAAACAAAACATAAAATCTGGGGTATCGCCTTGGAACGGTCAATCCAAAGCATTAGGAGTTTAGACCTGTTTAAAGGCATGCCGAACCTCACACTTAGCCCAGAATTAATCACAGTACACGCACTTGTAAATAAAATTTAACCTCATATCATTGCAATTCAAATTAAAAAGTAATAAAAGTGTATACTAGTTTAATAGAATCACAATTTAATGTCTAAATGGTTAAATGTTTAACAGTGCAAACAGAATTGCAACTTTCGTAGGCACGATAAAATGAAGTAAATACAAGTATCAACTAAATCACAACACTACCGTATTACTTGAACCCATCTGGGTTTTATTGTGGCAAGATAAAGCATATGGGCCCCACGCCCATGAGGTATATCAGCCCAGGTAAAACCCATATCGTTCCCTCATGGGATGGCTCGCTGGGAACCATATTGGCATACTTGCAGTGGATACACATGGGCTTCCTTGCTCAGACCCATATGGGTCTGATATGGGCAAACACATATCATTTGGGACCCACATGGGGCCCATATTGTATTTGTTTGCCCAGCCATAGCCCATATTGGGCCCATTTGGCTTGCTTGCTGGTGAAAAGTGTGACGCAAATATAAAAACAACATAGATTTCAGATGAACTAGTTTCAACCAGCACCAATGATAAGATACATATTCATAACAGTTGTAAATAAAATAATTACAGGCCTTGCGGACCGGTTGAAACACCAGTAGAAAATAAACAAACAACTCAATAATTATGCAATTATATCAGGTCACATCTAGACGTTATATTTAACACATTATTTGATAATTAAATATATCGAGGCTATTAGTATGAATAACAGCTATTCTCTGTTATAATTTCAAAATAACAATTAACAATATACTGATAGAAAATACAAAAGTATAGATCTATTAAAAGTAATGTTCAATCTACGTATTTGGCACATATTAGTTTATTTAATAATTATTAAAACGAATTGTTTTTTTTTAATACCTTACCCTCCAAAATATATAACAAGTACACAATGAATGTAATTATTAATGTAAATAATTGTATAAACATAGTAAAAATATGATGATGATGTATATTAACTTTAAGTCAAAATAATGCAACACTATAACTTAAACATATTTACGCAATTTACCATTTACCGGTAGACACAATAATAGTTCTTTTAACTGTTGGTTATAGACTTTGCATTGCGTCTGCGCCTCTCCTGTATCGGCTGCGTTTTTCTGCTATCTCTATATTGACTGTGCTTTTCAACGATATCTATATTGGTTGCACAGCTGTGTTTTATACCCCTATAACGCAGACTGCATAGTGCAGGCTGCGCCAAAAAGCTGCTTTTTATACCTATCCCACTTGTAATGCTATTTGAGATGTGACAGTTTTCACTAATACATTGCCATTTTGGTTTTACTTAAGCGCAATTTGATAGTAGAATGTTGACAATATGCAATCAATACGTTTAACAGTATAGTAATACGCCGGAACATATACATGTAACGTGTTTGTAAATCAATCACGTGCAGAATGAAGTCGTTGATTAATAAAGAAAACTGGCAACTATAGTTATTATTGGTAATTATAATACTCTAGCTTTGTCTTGATATGACCGATGTGGGGCTACAGCGTGATAATAACTACCAGTGTGCCTTTCTGACTAAACAGAAACAGCTCATGGGCGTTGGCGTTTCAATAGCATTCCATAACAGTGAAATCTTAATAGGACAATGCACATTTCAACTTTATGGATTCCAGTCGGCGGTAGCCGTTTAGAGAGTTAAGTATCAACTGTCTGCGTGTCATCATCGATATTGCTACATTCAGAGAGTTACTGGCTGCTGTACTGGTACATTTCTTTAATTGTCAAGTTTCTGAAATAAATTTAAGTTGCATTTAAATGCGTACAAATAAGTTATCGTGTTAAAATACCGTTAACATTTTTCATTTGTGTTTGTGTTATTTGTTCGCTACTCGATTTCCCCGTCAATATACAAACCAAGACATGGCATACAGGCATGTTGGTTCACTGGGCATAATTTATGTCAGTGTGATGTTAAAATATAAAAATAAATATTTATTGTTTACAAGCTAATCTTGGAATCACAAAAATAATACAAAATTAAAATCACCTTCAACCTGTTTTCATGTTCACTTTGGTGATACCATCGATTTCACGGAATCTACAAGAAACGTTACAAATGTATTATTATTCTAGTTTGCGATTATTTTATCAAACAATGAAATATGAGAAATTATTTCAACAAATTACGTAACGTACATTCCTTATTGCATCGTTATTTGAATAATTTGCCGATGTAATGCACCAAAGACACTCTGTGGCTATAGCATTTCAAGATAAGTATATTTTGTGCCAGCAAAATTACATCGATTATGTGCGCTCATTATGGATTAATATAATATTGAATTAACTGTCACTGAAATGTTGAACGAATTAGGCTTATACTCGTAAAAAAATACTTCTTTTTACATACAGTATTAGAAGACGTCAGGAGATGACTTATGAAGCAACCCAAAATTGGTGCTTCCATTTGTGTTCGACAGTATAATTTGTCAATTGGTTCATTCAGCGTATTTATGAAATTTAAAATAAAGAAACAATATACATACACGCTTATATGTATTTTAAATATAGAAATGACTTACAAAAAATCGATTAATGTGGACTGTATTCACTCGCGTATTATTCATATCGATGTATATGTGTACGAATAATGTTCAACATTTACTTTGTATAATCCACGTGCATAGCATTCAATACATTCATAATTCTAATTTCAATAATTTCTTAAAATGTCGCTTACTTCTGTTTTCTTTACGAGCACTGAATAACATTTCGCTATAAAAATGTACTGTGTATTTTTTCAAAATAAATTTCTTAATTGTCGATTGCTATTTAGGAAAATAATGTGCTTTGTCCGTACCAAATAAAAAATATAATATATATTGTATAGATATTTATTATTTTTATCAATATTATTATTATTATTAATTATTATTATTATTATTATTATTATTAGTAGTAGTAGTAGTAGTAGTTATAGTACTAGTAGTAGTAGTAGTAGTAATAGTAATAGTAGTAGTAGTGGCAGTAGTAGTAGTAGTATTAATAGTAGTAGTAATAGTCATAATAGTGTTGTAGTAGTAGTAATAGTAGAAGTAGTAGTTATAGTAGTAGAAGAAGTAGTTGTAGCTGTATTAGTAGCAGTAGAAGTAGTAAAAGTAGCAGTAGTGGTAGTAGTAGTAGTAGTAGTAGTAGTAGTACTAGTGGTAGTAGTAGTAGTAGTAGTAGTAGTAGCAATAGTGGTAGTAGTAGTCGTAGTAGTAGTAGTAGTAGTAGTAGTAGTAGTAGTAGTATCAGAAGTAGTAGTAGTCGTAGTAGTAGTAGTAGTAGTAGTAGTAGTAGTAGTAGTAGTAGTAGTAGTAGTAGTAGTAGTAGTAGTACTAGTAGCAGTAGTAGTAATAGAAGTAGTAATAGTAGTAGTAGTAGTAGTAGTAGAAGTAATAGTTGTAGTAGTAGTCGTAGTAGTAGTAGTAGTAGTAGTAGTAGTAGTAGTAGTAGTAGTAGTAGTAGTAGTAGTAGTAGTAGTAGTAATAGTAGCAGTAGTAGTAGTAGTAGTAGTAGTAGAAATAGTAGTAGCAGAAGTATTAGCAGTAGTTGTAGTAGTAGAAGTAGAAGTAGTAGAATTAGGACTGTAGTACTAGTAGTAGTAGCAGTAGTATTAGCAGTAGTTGTAGTTTTAGTAGTAGTAGTTTTAGTAGTAGTAGAAGTAATAGTAGTAGCATTAGTGTAGTAGTAAAAAGTAGTAGTACTAGTAGTAGAAGTAGTATTAGTAGTATTACTAGTAGTAGTAGTAGTAGTAGTAGTAGTAGTAGTAGTAGTAGTTGTAGTTGTAGTAGTAGTAGTAGTAGTAGTAGTAGTAGTAGTAGTAGTAGTAGTAGTAGTAGTAGTAGTCGCAGCAGTAGAAGTAGTAGTAGTAGTAGTAGTAGTGTTGGGGCCTAGCTCTTGGCATTATCATGTTACTCAGTATGGTAGCGTGTTTACGGTACAATGGTCTATGATGTACAGTGGAGGTCTATACAGTATTCATAGTCAACGCATAATTCAGCTTTCTATATTGTATTTAAGTTTTAAAACGTTAAACCAAGGTACACGTTCAATGATATTCAACTCTTAAGTTTAATCAAATTGTTATTTCGGAATATAGACAATAAAAGTGAAAGTGTGCGTTCAGTTCTCCGAAGTTCTCCTCCGAGTTTAAAAATAGCAGCTGCATATGCGTAACGACGTCGACACACGCGAAGTTTACACAGTTGCTGGATTAAATGAATGCACATGTGTTTTACGCAGACTTCTTGAAAGATAAACGAAATGCGTTTAAATGTCATCTGACGAATAAGCACCGTGAAATTGTGTTCAAAAGGATTTACTTCAACTTAAACGTGTTCTCTATAGGTGTTATTCACATTCAAAATTGGATTATAAATAAATAGGATCTAAACGTTTACATTATTCGGGAGCATGCTGATGTTGCTGCAATATCCGTGAAAACGAATCTTAGACTGACTATCGAATGATCGAATCTTGGCCGGACGTTCGTTTTTGAGCCGATCGAACACAAAACGGCCAACCAAGAATCGAAAATTGGCCAAAATGTGGTCGACCAACGTTCGAAAACTGGCCGCGGACAACCGTACACATTTCGGCCACAAATCGGCCACAAGTCGGCCATCGAAACAAAATGGCGGAGAACAGAACGCTGATCACTTCTTACATAACGTATTAAATACTAAAATACTTTAGTGTGATTACTGGATGTTAATACTAACAAGGTAACATATATATATATATACATCAATAATTACTTGACAGTATGTTGGATTCATATTTGATACTAGCAATCGCCAGAGAGCAATAATGTCAACAAACGGAGACTATTTACATTCTCAGCAACAGTCAACAAGAACAAGTGTAATGTGCGGGAATTATTCAATTGCATTGGATAAATACGTACTAACTATGTTAAAATAAAGTTTGGACAAGATGACCAGCTACGATGCCTTGTGAGTAAAACCACAAGACATTGTCTGCTAGTCTCTTTGGCCCAATACGACAGGAAAACCCAAGGAAAGTAAGAGGTAAGGCACTTCAACACCCCCTCGACAATTCATGGCAACTCCGTTTGCCATATAAAATGAAACATTACAACAATTTAGAAAGTTCTACAAGTGAGTCAACTGTCAACTGGAAACATATTAAAGTTCGAAACCGCAACACTGGAACTCCAGGACAGTCCTCGTCCTTCCTTGACCGCCGTACCTATCCATTGGGTGCCCACCCCATTGCCAGGCACCGAATGGACTCGTCACCTCCGGGTTCCCGCTGTGAGGAGCGGTTTACCCGTACGCGGCTTAGTGGCGCGCGAAGCCGCGTACGGGCCCAAACCTGTAGGCGAAATTCGGAAGCTGCCCCGTTCATAATAACAACAATGAAATGGAATGGAACGTTAATGTGACAAGGACGTTGACTAGAAGACCACGCATTGTTAGCACGGGCTGTTGTTTTTGTCTGATTTTCTCATGTCAGCTATTTCTTCTAACACATGTTTCGTCATACGTTGCGTTCCTTCAAGGACCTTCGTGTTCTCGTCCACCGCCTGTCTAAGTTTTCGGAAGCCATCGTCAAGACTACTTCATAAAGCATCCTTCAGCTCAGTTTGGGTTGATTTGGAGTCGCAGCCGCCGTGTGTTTGAGCTTCTGCGTCTGTAAGCATGCAAAGCTTAGGGAGGGGCAGACCCACAGAGTCCGGTAAAGGTGTCGCCCTAAACGGATCTTCAAGGAAAAGCTCTAGCTCCCTTTTCGAAACCAGCGTTGGACACTTCATCAAGGAGATGAGTGCTTGTCAACGAATGGGTCGTAGTCACTGGTTCATTGAGCGGGCTTGTCGACCTCATCTGAATGGGCTGGAAGGCAGTCTGGACCAGCGCATTACCCGTATTCGTGTAAGCCATGCACGTCGGATGATAGCTCACTGGACTCGCCTGCAAAGTCGGGCACGCCAGCGTACTATTCAGTTGGACACTAGTGCTGTCACTTGGGAATGCCCAGATTGAGAGACCCCTAGCCTCATACACTGTTGCCCCCTGATCTTCGAAAGGTCTTCCGTGTCAGACTCAGCAGATTGGCCTCAGTGACGAACACCGGATTTTCCGATTTCTCAAGAAGACGTTGTAGTTCACCGGACCTATGGTTAGGGTTAGCGTTAAGGTTACGGCCTGGCATACCTTGTTACGTGTTGGTCCAATGTGGCTCTGTCCTGGCATCGAAATGCGCACACTGTGCAATGATGCGGTACCCGATCTAAGGGTATGTGTTCTTTCATAACATATCCAATAAGCCTCCCCTTTCCGTCAACTTTTGCACAAAGAGGACATCGATACGGCTAATCCCCATTGGAGTACTTTGCGATCTGACTGAGAGTAATAAGGTGAAGTTTCTGATATTCCTTAAGTTACAGCACGAGCTGGAATAAATTTAAATTGTTCGCATAAATTTCACTTCGCTACTTATAGCCGCGTTGACAAATTTTCGCTTATCGGTTTGCTTATCAAAACGCATTGGCACTCGCGTATTATTTCTCAGGACATAACCTAGCCAGTACTACATGCATACAGTACAGCAATAGGCGCACATTGGTGCGCTTCAGGTCGCATATGAATTGTTAACGCGGATAAAGGTGCCAAACGGTGCGACCCCATGACCCCTAACACCCTGCCTAGGGTCAATGATAAGTCGTTTATAGTATTCTCACAAACACGCAAAAACGCGTATACGGACATAGAAATGTTCGGCCCAAAATTGCCTTATACAGGCCCGTAGAGAATCGGTTTTTGCATGTTATTGGCGAAAGTATAAGAGCTATCGCCACGAAACTTGACAGTCTGTTAGGGTCCAGAGAAACGAGACTGCCCGCACGAGATGAGCTTGCTGGTGACGTAATTGACGTCAAAACGACGTCAACGGCAGCAATATTCAACGTATACAGTACAGCAATAGGCATACATTGGTGCGCTTCAGGTCGCGTACGAATTGTTAACGTGGATAACGGTGTCAAACGGTGAGTCCCCATGACCGCTAACACCCTACCAAGGGTCAATAATAAGTCGTTCATAGTATTCTCACAAACACGCAAAAAACGCGTATACGGACATAGACATGTTCGGCCCAAAATTGCCTTATACAGGTCGGTAGAGAATCGGTTTTTGCATGTTAATGGCGAAAATATAATAGTTATCGCCACGAAACTTGGCAGTCTGTTAGGATCCATGGGGCCGAGACTGTCTGCACGAACCGAGCTTCCTGGTGACGTAATTGACGTCAAAACGACGTCAACGGCAGCACTATTTAACGTATACAGTACAGCAATATGTGTACGTTGGTTCGATTGAGGTCGCGTATGAATTGTTAACGTTGATAAAGGTGACAAACGGTGCGACCCCATGACCCCTAACACCCTGCCAAGGATCAATGATAAGTCGTTGATAGTATTCTCACAAACACGCAAAAACGCATAAACGGACATAGAAATGTTCGGCCCAAAATTGCCTTATACAGGCCCGTAGAGAATCGGTTTTTGCATTTTAATGGCGAAAGTATAAGAGCTATCGCCACGAAGCTTGTAAATATGTTAGGGTCCATGGGGACGCGACCTCCTGCACGAAGTGAGCTTGCTGGTGACGTAATTGACGTCAAAAAGACGTCAAAGGCACAAATTTTTAACATATACAGTACAGCAATAGAAGTACATTGGTGCGCTTCAGGTCGCGTATGAATTGTTAACGTGGATAAAGGTGCCAAATGGTGCGTCCCAAAGATCCCTAACACCCTGCCAAGAGTCAATGATAAGTCGTTTATAGTATTCTCACTAACACGCAGTAACGCGCATACGGACACATACATTTTCGGCCCAAAAATGCCTTATACAGGCCAGTAGAGAATCGGTGTTTGCATGTCATTGGCGAAAGTATAAGAGCTATCGCCACGAAACTTGGCAGTCTGTTAGGGTCCATGGGGCCGAGTCTGCCTGCACGTGGTGAGCTTTCTGGTGACGTAATTGACGTCAAAACGACGTCAACGGCATACCTATTTGTATCTATATACAGTACAGCAAAGGGCGTACATTGGTGCGCTTCAGGTTGCGTATGAATTGTTAACGTGGATAAAGGTGCCAAACGGTTCGTCCCCATGACCCCTAACACCCTGCCAAGGGTCAATGATAAGTCGTTTATAGTATTCACACAAACATGCAAAAACGCGTATACGGACATAGAAATTTTCGGCCCAAAATTGCTTATACAGGCCCGTAGAGAATCCGTTTTTGCATGTTATTATCGAAAGAATAAGAGCTATCGCCAGGAAACTTGGCAGTCTGTTAGGGTCCATTGGTCCGAGACTGCCTGCACGAGGTGAGCTTCCTGGTGTCATAAATAACGTCAAAACGACGTCAAAGGCAGCCTTATTTATCGTATAGAACAGCAATAGGCGTACATTGGTGCGCTTCAGGTCGCGCATGAATTGTTAACGTGGATAAAGGTGCCAAATGGTGCGTCCCCATGACCCCTAACGCCCTGCCAAGGGTCAATGATAAGTCGTTCATGGTATTCTCACAAACACGCTAAAACGCGTTTACGGACATAGAAATTTTCGTCCCAAAATTGCCTTATACAGGCCGTTTAGTATCGATGTGTCCATATTATTGGCGAAAGTATAAGAGCTATCGCCACGAAACTTGGCAGTCTGTTATGGTCCATGGGGCCGATACTGCCCGCACGAGGTGAGCTTCCTGGTTACGTCATTGACGTCAAAACGCCGTTAAAGGCAGCCCTATTTAACGTATACAGTACAGCACTAGGCGTACATGGGTGCGCTTCAGGTCGCGTATGAATTGTAAACGTGGTTAAAGGTGCCAAACGGTGCGTCCCCATGACCCCTAACATCATGCCAAGGGTCAATGATAAGTCGTTTATAGTATTCTCACAAACACGCGCAAACGCGTATACGGACATAGAAATTTTCGGCCCAAAATTGCCTTATACAGGCCAGAAGAGAATCGGTGTTTGCATGTTATTGACGAAAGTATAAGAGCTATCGCCACGAAACTTGGCAGTCTGTTAGGGTCCATGGGGCCGAGACAACCTGCTCGTGGTGAGCTTCCTGGTGACGTAATTGACGTCAAAATGACGTCAACGGCAGCCCTATTTAACTTATGCAGTACGGCAATAGGCGTGCATTGGTGCGCTTCAGGTCGCGTATGCATTGTTAACGTGGATAAAGTTGCCAAACGGTGCGTACCCATGACCCCTAACACCTGCCAAGGGTCAATGATATGTCGTTTATAGTATTCTCACAAACACGCAAAAACGCGTATACGGAGATGGAAATTGTCGGCCCAAAATTGCCTTATACAGGCCGGTAGAGAATCGGTGTTTGCATGTGATTGGTGAAAGTATAAGAGCTATCGCCACGAAACATGGCAGTCTGTTAGAGTAAATGGGGCCGAGACTGCCTGCACGTGGTGAGCTTCCTGGTGACGTAATTGACGTCAAAACGACGTCAACGGCAGCCCTATTTAACGTATACAGTACAGCAATGGGGTACATTGGTGCGCTTCAGGTCGCGTATGAATTGTTAACGTGGATACAGGTGTCAAACGGTGCGTCCACATGACCCCTAACACCCTGCCAAGGGGCAATGATACGTCGTTTATAGTATTTTCACAAACACTCAACAACGCGTATGCGGACATTGAAAGATTCGGCCCAAAATTGCCATATACAAGCCGATGAGAATCGGTTTTAGGATGTTATTGGTGAAAGTATAAGAACTATAGCCACGAAACTTGACAGTCTGTTAGGGTCCATGTGGCCTAGACGGCCTCCACGAGGTGAGCTGCTGGTGACGTAATTGACGTCAAAACGACGTCAACGGCAGCCCTATTTAATGTACACAGTACAGCAATAGGCGTACAATGGAGCGCTTCAGGTCGCGTATGAATTGTTAACGTGGATAAAGATGCCAAATGCTGCGTCAAATGATCACTAACAGCCTGCCAAGGGTCAATGATAAGTCGTTTGTAGAATTCTCACAAACATGCAAAAACACGTATACGGACATAGAAATGTTCGGCCCAAAATAGCCTTATACAGGCCAGTAGAGAATCGGTGTTGCAAGTTATTGGCGAAAGTATAAGAGCTATCGCCACGAAACTTGGCAGTCCCTTAGGGTCCATGGAGCCGAGACTGCCTGCACGTGGTGAGCTTACTGGTGACGTAATTGACGTCAATACTATGGCAACGGCAGCCCTATTTAACGTACACTGCACAGCAATAGGCGTACATTGGTGCGCTTCAGGTCGCGTATGAATTGTTAACGTTGGTGTGGCCACGGGGCCGAGACTGCCTGCACGAGGTGAGCTTCCGGGTGACGGAATTGACGTCAAAACGACATCAACGGCAGCCCTATTTAACGTACACAGTACAGCAATAGGCGTACACTGGTGCGCTTCAGATCGCGTATGAATTGTTAACGTGGATAAAGGTGCCACAAGATGCGTCCTAATGATCCCTAACACCCTGCCAAGATTCAATGATAAGTCCTTCATAGTATTCTCACAAACACGCAAAAACGCGTATACGTGCATAGATATTTTCGGCCCAAAAACGCCTTATACAGGCCCGTAAAGAATCGGTTTTTGCATGTTATTGGCGCGAGTATAAGAGCTATCGCCACGAAACTTGTCAGTCTGATAGGGTCCATGCGGCCAAGATATTTCCTGCACGAGGTGATCTTGCTGGTGACGCAATTGACGTCAAAAAGACGTCAACGGCAGCAGTATTTAACATATTCAGTTCAGTAGTAGGCGTACATTGGTGCGCTTCAGGTCGCGTATGAATTGTTAACGTGGATAAAGGTGCCAAACAGTGCGTCCCCATGATCCCTAACACCCTGCCAAGGGTCAATGATAAGTCGTTTATTGTATTCTCACAAACACACAAACACGCGTTTACGGACACAGATATTCGCCCAAAATTGCCTTATGCACTCCCGTTGATAATCGGTGTTTGCATGTTATTGGCGAAAGTATCATTGCTAACGCCAAGAAACTTGTCAGTCTGTTAGGGTCCAAGGGGCCGAGACTGCCTGCACGAGGTGCGCTTCCCGGTGACGTAATTGACGTCAAAACGACGTCAAAGGCAGCCCTATTTAACGAATACAGTACAACAATAGGCGTACATCGGTGCGCTTCATGTCGCATATGAATTGTTAACGTGGATAAAGGTGCCAAACGGTACGTCCTCATGACACCCAAGACCCTGCCAAGGGTCAATGATAAGTCGTTTATAGTATTCTCACAAACACGCAAAAACGCGTATATGGACATTGACATTTTGGGCCCAAAATCGCGTTATACAGGCCCGTAGAGAATCGGTTTTTGTATGTTATTGGCGAAAGTATAAGACTTATCGCCACGAAACTTGGCAGTCTGTTAGGGTCTATGCGGCTGAGACTGCCCGCACTTGGTGAGCTTCCTGGTGACGTAATTGACGTCAAAATAATCGTCAACGGCAGCCCTATTTAACGTATACAGTACAGCAATAGACGTGCATTGGTGCGCTTCAGTTCGCGTATGAATTGTTAACGTGGATAAAAGCCAAACGGTGCGTCCCAATGACCACTTACACCCTGCCAAGGGTCAATGATAAGTCGTTTATAGTATTCTCACAAACACGCAAAAAACGCGAATACTGACGTAGACATTTTCGGCCCAAAATAGCCTTATATCGGCCAGTAGAGAATCGGCTTTTGAATGTTAGTGGCGAAAGTATAAGAGCTATCGCCACGAAACTTGATAGTCTGTTAGGGTCCATGGGGCCCAGACTGCCTGCACGAGGTGAGCATCCTGGAGATGTAATTAACGTCAAAACGACGTCAACGGCAGCCGTATTTAAAGTACACAGTACAGCAATAGACGTACATTGGTGCGTCTCAGGTCGCGTATTAATTGTTAACGTGGATAAAGGTGCCAAAAGGTGCGTCCCCATGACCCCTAACAACCTGTCAAGGGTCAATCATAAGTCGTTTATAGTATTCACATAAACACTCAAAAACGCAATTACGGACATAAACATGTTCGACTCAAAATTGCCTTATACTAGCCGTTGTGAATGGGTTTTTGCGTGTTGTTGGCGAAAGTATAAGAGCTATCGCCACGAAACTTGGCAGTCTGGTATGGTCCATGGGGCCTAGACTGCCCGCACGAGGTGAGCTTCCTGGTGACGTAATTGACGTTAAAACGATGTCAATTGCAGCCCTATTTAACGTATACAGCACTGCAATAGGCGTGCATTGGTGCGCTTCAGGTCGCGTATAAATTGTTAACGTGGATAAAGGTGGTAAACGGTCCGTCCTCTTGACCCCTAACACCCTGCCAAGGGTCAATGATAAGACATTGATAGTATTCTCACAAACACGCAAAAACGTGTATTCGGTCATAGACATTTTCGGCCCAAAATTGCGTAATACAGGCCCGTAGGGAATCGGTTTTTGCATGTTAATGGCGAAAGTATAAGAGCTATCGCCACGAAACTTGACAGTCTGTTAGGGTCCATGGGGCCAAGAATGTCCGCACGAGGTGAGCTTCCTGGTGACGTATTTGACGTCAAAACGACGTCAACGGCCGCCCGGTTTAACGTAAACAGAACAGCAATAGCCGAACATTGGTGCGCTTCAGGTCGCGTACGAATTGTTAACGTGGATAAAGGTGCCAAACAATGCGACCCAATGCCCCGTTACACCCTGCCAAGGGTCAATGATAAGTCGTTTATAGTATTCTCACAAATACGCAAAAACGCGTATACGGACATAGAAATGTTCGGCCCAAAATTGCTTTATACAGGCCCGTAGAGAATCGGTTTGTGCATGTTATTGGCAAAGGTATAAGACCTATCGCCACGAAACTTGGCAGTCTGTTAGGGTCCATAGGGCCAAGACTCTCTGCATCAGTTGGTCCTTCCTGGTGACGTAATTGACGTCAAAGCGACGACAACGGCAGCCCTATTTAACGTATGCAGTACAGCAATAGTCGTACATTGGTGCGCTTCAGGTCGCGTACGAATGGATAACGTGGATAAAGGTGCCAAACGGTGCGGCCCCATGACCCCTAACACCCTGCCAAGGGTCAATGATAAGTCGTTTATAGTGTTCTCACAAACGCGCAAAAACTCGTATACGGACATAAAAAGTTTCGGCCCAAAATTGCCTTATACAGGCCTGTTATACAGAATCGGTTTTTGCATGTTATTGGCGAAAGTGTAAGAGCTATCGCCACGAAACTTTGCAGTCTGTTAGGGTTCATAGGGCCGTGACTGCCTGCTAGAGGAGATATTCCTGGCACGTAATTGACGTTCAAACGACTTCATCGGCAGCCCTATTTAAAGAATATAGTACAGCAATAGACGAACATTGGTGTGCTTCAGGTCGCGTACGAATTGTTAACGTGGATAAAGGTGCCAAACGATGCATCCCAATGACCCGTTACACTCTGCCAAGGGTCAATGATAAGTCGTTTATAGTATTTTCACAAACACGCAAAAACGCGTTTACGGACATACAAATTTTCGGACCAAAATTGCCATATACAAGTCGTAGAGTATAGGCTTTTGCATGTTATTGGCGAAAGTATAAGAGCTATAGCCACGAAACTTTTCAGTCGGTTAGGGTCCATGAGACCGAGACTGCCTACACGAGGTGAGCTTCCTTGTGACGTAATTGACGTCAAAACGAAGTCAACGGCAGCCCTATTTAACGGATACAGTACAGCAATAGGCGTACATTGGTGCGCTTCAGGTCGCTTATGAATTGTTAACGTGGATAAATGTGCCAAACGGTGCGTCCCCATGACCCTAACACCCTCCCAAAGGTCAATGATAAGTGGTTTATAGTATTCTCACAAACACGCAACTACGGGTATACGGACATATAAAGTTTCGGCCTTAAATTTCCTCATACAGGTTCGTAGAGAATCGGTGTTTGCATGTTATTGGCGAAAGTATAAGAGCTATAGCCACGAAAATTGGCACTTTGTTAGGGTCCATGGGTCCGTGACTGCACGCAGGAGGTGAGCTTCCTGGTGAAGTAATTGACGTCAAAACGACCGTCAACGCCAGCCCAATTTAACGCATACATTACAGTATTCTCACAAACACGCAAAAACGTGTATACGGTCATAGACATTTTCGGCCCAAAATTGCGTAATACAGGCCCGTAGAGAATCGGTTTTTGCATGTTAATGGCGAAAGTATAAGAGCTATCGCCACGAAACTTGACAGTCTGTTAGGGTCCATAGGGCCAAGACTGTCCGCACGAGGTGAGCTTCCTGGTGACGTAATTGACGTCAAAACGACGTCAACGGCAGCCCGATTTAACGTAAACAGAACAGCAATAGCCGATCATTGGTGCGCTTCAGGTCGCGTACGAATTGTTAACGTGGATAAATGTGCCAAACGATGCGACCCAAATCCCCGTTACACCCTGCCAAGGGTCAATGATAAGTCGTTTATAGTATTCTCACAAATACGCAACAACGCGTATACGGACATAGAAATGTTCGGCCCAAAATTGCTTTATACAGGCCCGTAGAGAATCGGTTTGTGCATGTTATTGGCAAATGTATAAGACCTATTACCACGAAACTTGGCAGTCTGTTAGGGTCCATAGGGCCAAGACTGTCTGCATCAGGTGGGCTTCCTGGTGACGTAATTGACGTCAAAGCGACGACAACGGCAGCCCTATTTAACGTATACAGTACATCAATAGGCGTACATTGGTGCGCTTCAGGTCGCGTACGAATTGTTAACGTGGATAAAGGTGCCAAACGGTGCGTCCCCATGACCCCGAACACC
Organism: Congeria kusceri; assembly: GCA_027627225.1. Classification (NCBI taxonomy): domain Eukaryota; kingdom Metazoa; phylum Mollusca; class Bivalvia; order Myida; family Dreissenidae; genus Congeria; species Congeria kusceri. Next base: position 53,320,570 of record CM051029.1, read on the forward strand.
CTGCCAAGGGCCAATGATAAGTCGTTTATAGTGTTCTCACAAACGCGCAAAAACTCGTATACGGACATAAAAAGTTTCGGCCCAAAATTGCCTTACACAGGCCCGTAGAGAATCGGTTTTTGCATGTTATTGGCGAAAGTGTAAGAGCTATCGCCACGAAACTTTGCAGTCTGTTAGGGTTCATAAGGCCGAGACTGCCTGCATGTGGTGAGCTTCCTTGTGACGTAATTGATGTCAAAACGACGTCAACGGCAGCCCTATTTAACGTATACAGTGCAGTAAAAGGCATACATTGGTGCGCTTCAGATCGCGTATGAATTGTTAACGTGGGTAAAGGTGCCAAACGGTGTGTCCCCATCATCCCTTAGACCCTGCCAAGGGTCAATGATAAGTCGTTTATAGAATTCTCACAAACACGCAAACACGCGTATACGGACATAGACTGTTTCGGCCCAATATTGCCTTATACATGCTCTTAGAGAATCGGTTTTTGCATGTTATTGGCAAAAGTATAAGAGCTATCGCCACGAAACTTGGCAGTCGGTTAGGGTCTATATGGTCTATAAGCCGAGACTGCCTGCTAGAGGGGAGATTCCTGGTACGTGATTGACGTTAAAACGACGTCAACGGCAGCCCTATTTAACGAATATAGTACAGCAATAGAGGAACATTGGTGTGCTTCAGGTCGCGTTGGGCCGAGACTGCCTACACGAGGTGAGCTTCCTGGTCACGTGTGTGATGTCGAAACGACGTCAACGGCAGCCCTATTTAACGTATACAGTACAGCAATTGGGGTACATTGGTGCGCTTCAGGTCGCGTATGAATTGTTAACGTGGATAAAGGTGCCAAACGGTGCGTCCCCATAACCCCTAACACCCTGCCAAGGGTCAATGATAAGTCGTTTATGGTGTTCTCATAAACAAGCAAAAACTCGTATAGGGACATAAAAAGTTTCGGCCCAAAATTGCCTTATACAAGCCCGTAGAGAATCGGTTTTTGCATGTTATTGGCGAAAGTGTAAGAGCTATCGCCACGAAACTTTGCAGTCTGTTAGGGTTCATAGGGCCGAGACTGCCTGCATGAGATGAGGTTCCTGGTGACGTAATTGACGTCAAAACGACGTCAACGGCAGCCCTATTGAACGTATACAGTACAGTAAAAGGCGTACATTGGTGCGCTTCAGGTCGCGTATGAAATGTTAGCGTGGGTAAAGGTGCCATACGGTGCGTCCCCATGATCTCTTAGACCCTGCCAAGGGTCAATGATACGTTGTTTATAGTATTCTCACAAACACGCAAAAACTCAATTACGGACACAAACATGTTCGACTCAAAATTGCCTTATACTAGCCGTTGTGAATGGGTTTTTGCATGTTGTTGGCGAAAGTATAAGAGCTATCGCCACGAAAGTTGGCAGTTAGTTATGGTCCATGGGGCCTAGACTGCCCGCACGAGGTGAGCTTCCTGGTGACTTAATTGACGTTAAAACGATGTCAAGGGCAGCCCTATTTAACGTATACAGTATAGCAATAGGCGTGCATTGGTGCGCTTCAGGTCGCGTATAAATTGTTAACGTGGATAAAAGTGGCAAACGGTCCGTCCTCTTGTCCCCTAACACCCTGCCAAGGGTCAATGATAAGACATTGATAGTATTCTCACAAACACGCAAAAACGTGTATACGGTCATAGACATTTTCGGCCCAAAATTGCGAAATACAGGCCCGTAGGGAATCGGTTTTTGCATGTTAATGGCGAAAGTATAAGAGCTATCGCCACGAAACTTGATAGTCTGTTAGGGTCCATAGGGCCAAGACTGCCCGCACGAGGTGAGCTTCCTGGTGACGTAATTGACGTCAAAACGACGTCAACGGCAGGACGATTTAACGTAAACAGAACAGCAATAGCCGAACATTGGTGCGCTTCAGGTCGCGTACGAATTGTTAACGTGGATAAAGGTGCCAAACGATGCGACCCAATGCCCCGTTACACCCTTTCAAGGGTCAATGATAAGTCGTTTATAGTATTCTCACAAATACGCAAAAACGCGTATACGGACATAGAAATGTTCGGCCCAAAATTGCTTTATACAGGCCCGTAGAGAATCGGTTTGTGCATGTTAATAGCAAAAGTATAAGACCTATCGCCACGAAACTTGGCAGTCTGTTAGGGTCCATAGGGCCAAGACTGTCTGCATCAGGTGGGCTTCCTGGTGACGTAATTGACGTCAAAGCGACGACAACGGCAGCCCTATTTAACGTATGCAATACAGCAATTGGCGTACATTGGTGCGCTTCAGGTCGCGTACGAAGTGTTAACGTGGATAAAGGTGCCAAACGGTGCGTCCCCATTACCCCGAACACCCTGCCAAGGGCCAATGATAAGTCGTTTATAGTGTTCTCACAAACGCGCAAAAACTCGTATACGGACATGAAAAGTTTCGGCCCAAAATTGCCTTATACAGGCCCGTAGAGAATCGGTTTTTGCATGTTATTGGCGAAAGTGTAAGAGCTATCGCCAGGAAACTATGCAGTCTGTTAGGGTTCATAAGGCCGAGTCTGCCTGCATGAGGTGAGGTTCCTGGTGACGTAATTGATGTCAAAACGACGTCAACGGCAGCCCTATTTAACGTATACAGTACAGTAAAAGCATACATTGGTGCGCTTCAGATGGGTAAAGGTGCCAAACGGTGTGTCCCCATCATCCCTTAGACCCTACCAAGGGTCAATGATAAGTCGTTTATAGAATTCTCACAAACACTCAAACACGCGTATACGGACATAGACTGTTTCGGCCCAATATTGCCTTATACATGCTCTTAGAGAATCGGTTTTTGCATGTTATTGGCAAAAGTATAAGAGCTATCGCCACGAAACTTGGCAGTCCGTTAGGGTCTATAAGCCGAGACTGCCTGCTAGAGGGGAGATTCCTGGTACGTGATTGACGTTAAAACGACGTCAACGGCAGCCCTATTTAACGAATATAGTACAGCAATAGAGGAACATTGGTGTGCTTCAGGTCGCGTTCGAATTGTTAACGTTGATAAAGGTGCCAAACGATGCGTCCAAATGCCCCGTTACACTCTGCCAAGGGTCAATGATAAGTCGTTTATAGTATTTTCACAAACACGCAAAAACGCGTTTACGGACATACAAATTTTCGGACCAAAATTCCCTTATACAAGTCGTTGAGTATAGGCTTTTGCATGTTATTGGCGAAAGTATAAGAGCTATCGCCACGAAACTTGGCAGTCGGTTAGGGTCCATGAGACCGAGACTGCCTACACGAGGTGAGCTTCCTTGTGACGTAATTGACGTCAAAACGACATCAACGGCAGCCCTATTTAACGGATACAGTACAGCAATAGGCGTACATTGGTGCGCTTCAGGTCGCGTATGAATTGTTAACGTGGACAAAAGTGCCAAACGGTGCGTCCCCATGACCTCTAACACCCTCCCAAGGGTCAATGATAAGCCGTTTATAGTATTCTCACAAACACGCAACTACGGCTATACGGACATATAAAGTTTCGGCCTTAAATTGCCTCATACAGGTCCGTAGAGAATCGGTGTTTGGATGATTTTGGCGAAAGTATAAGAGCTATTGCCACGAAAATTGGCACTTTGTTAGGGTCCATGGGGCCGAGACTGCACGGAGGAGGCAAATTCTCTGCCTGAACAGCTTCTGGCACATCATCAGGCTCAGTAACTGCTCTTCCAAATACGTCCCCGTTCACAAAACCAAAATTGTGAAGGATTACACATGCCACTATTATTTTGCATGCTTTCCTTGGCTCAGTTCTTATTCCATATGCCAGGACGGGAAATCTTCTTTTGACCATTCCAAAAGTTTGTTCAATCAGAACTCTTGTCTGACAAAGTGCTCTGTTGAATCTGCAATTTAATACAGAGTAAGTTATTTGTTAGCAAGTTAAAAGGTAAATGACTATTTAGAATATTTGATTGGTGATGTGTACAATAGTGACAAATAATAAGAACAAAGCATACCTCAAATAATTTAAACAAGAAGGTCACAATACTTACTGCAAAAACTTTGTGCTCATGCGAGTTAACAAGAGACACAGGTTCTATCACCTGATTCACAGTGAATAGTACGTATTTAATAGTGTGTTTTAGAGTTTTTGTTTATGTAATGTTCTCAATGACGACATTGCAGACAAGTCATAATAATTTAAGGAAATTTGTAAAGTAATGCAAGTAATTTAGTTTTAAAGTTCTCAATAAAATATATATATATATAATCTGCAGACAGTTTATATAACAGAACTAACATAACCAAGTTTTCCATTAACTTATTAATGCCGACTTTTGCGTGTGTATATATGTGATTCATACCTGTTTCATGAATACTGATGCTTGGCACTTCTGCATCATCCAGCATGACAGTCCTTATCACTGTAAATAAATATAGTAAATATAAATATAGTTCTTTGTGCATAATTTTTAATAAATACATCACTCAATTAAATATACCAATCCCAGTTAAAATTTAGTTTCATTTTTTTTAACATCACATTCGGGTCTATCAACGACATGTACCGTCACATGTAGGCCGTTCTTGAACACTTACTGGGACTTTATGACCCGACACCAAATTTATTTTTATTTATTTTTCCATGGAAAACAATGTGCAAACGTCAACATTTGAATGAATTATTAGCTTATAGTTGTTCAATACCTTAAGTACCTTCACATTGAGGGTCCGTCTCTAGTCCTCCGTCAACACCATCCAGTCGAGGACTATCGGCCAGAAACTCCAGAAGGAGTTTTTCAGTTTGAGTGATTTTGGGTGCTTGCCCCCCTCCAGTCTTTTTGCTGTTGGAATTTTTTTCTTTAGCTGAAATAAATAAAATAAAAATGATAATAACAAAAATAGTACTTATAAAGATGATAAAAATGATTAGAAATAATAGTAAATTACTAAAATATGACATCACCTAGATATATTTTGTTTACTTAAATAGTATTAGTTGCACTGTAAGTAACTGATGGTGTATATGATATACACCCTCAGTGACTACATACCATACGAGAGCGAAGTTACTGACAGTGCAACGAATACATATCACCGACTACCTTTCATTGGTTTCTTTTAATTTGATCTAAGTACGCCCATGTTAGTCATTAAGTCATAAATAATTATTGATGAAAGCTGATTTTATTAAACCTTATTTATTTTTTAAATGACGTTCATGGTTCAAATTTGCAAAGATAGTGAAAATGTTGCAATATTCAATTGTCATTTCATTTAAAAGTGTCCCTTTAACAAACTGCAACAGGCTGTAAGCAATGTGTCTACAAAGAAATTCAATAACAGTAGACCTACGTCATTTAAGTTACGTCATCTTTAGCAAACAAATGGAGTGTCAACCAGTGAAGTAAACACATTGTATATTGAAGACATTTTAACTAGACTAATCGTGGAAAATCAATGAAATGAACACATGAAATGTGGAAATTATATGATGATGTGAAAATGGATTTATTAAAATATTACAAGAACAAAACAGTCTTTTGTTTTAGTCAACAACACTTTCTAGGTTGATAAACACCTTAAAACAGCAAAAACACCAAGGTAAGATGACTTTAATGTTACTATTACAGTTGATAAGATACAAAAGATAAACAAACCTCTTTGTTTCACGTTTTGGAACATTTTCTTCAGCTCGTCTATGCTCCTTCGGGTGGTGCTAGAGCTGTTAACAGACATTTACACGCATGTCAAAAGCCTTATCATTTCAAACAAATCAACATGACAGTACGTAGGAATATTAAAATCGAAGCAACATTGTTTGTTAATCAGGAAATTAACAAAGACAAGCAATCAATTTTAAAATCGTCTAATTTAATTATATGAACACTTTCCCAAATGTTTTTTTTTCATGTTTTAATTAAATAACGCACATACATTGCAGACGGCCAATACCATTAATTTTATACTACACCACATAATTTATATATCGATAATACGTACGCATTCACGATATCTTGAACTTCTTCCCATGTTTTTCCTTTTGTTCTTGAAGTTATGATAGAGGATTTGAATTTACCAAACAACTGGTTGTAATTTTCGAGAATTGTTGACACAGCCAACATTCTTTCCGATTCCGACCAATTCGTGGACCTTTTGCTCGTATCAGCCATTCTTTCAGCCCAAACGACACGCTCACGAAACAGACGATATTTGTACAGGCGCTTGACACGCATTTTATCGATGAATTACAAGCGTCTACTTATTTATCATAGAGTATTCAAGAACCGTAATCCAATATAGGCCGCTTATATTAACGACAAATGTAAATATTTGAGACTGATGTTAAATCTCAAGTGAGTATGAGTTTAAGAACGTTCGTAGTCTTCATTTAAGATATCATCTCAGTTGAGACTGACTTTAAGGTTAAGACTGAAAATTAAGTTTAATTTTAAGTTTGATGTTGAAAATGTTCGTAGTCGTGGGGCCAGATGGGCCCTGAGATCATGGGTTATCCACTGAATGAGCGCGGCGTTTCCACTCTGGATACAGACGCGTCGGGCCTGGAATAGGTGCGGTTCTGTCACAGGAGCGTGTAATCTCATACGACAGTTGCAGCCTGGGCAAAGCGGAGCGTAATTACTGCATTACGGTGCAAGAGCTGTTTGCCGTGGTGTACCTGTGCAGTATTATCGCCAATACCTCCTTAGACGGCATTTTGTTGTTTAATCTGACCATCAGGCGCTCGTATGGCTTTTCAGTATCAAAGAGCCGAGAGGAAAAATAGCCCGTTGGCTAGAGATCGGAGCGCCGTACGATTTTGAGATAGAGTATCGGCCAGGTAGCAAGCAAAGCCACTGTGACGCCCTTTCAAGATGCTCAACGCTAAAGGACTGTGATTGTGATGACGTCGACATGACCGAATCGTTGAAATGCGGGCCGTGCCGGAAGTGCCGCCACCGTAGAGCCGAGCTGATGGTCCCAAAGGCACTAGAAAACAACAATGAGCCGATGGTCATGAAGTCCAATCAAGAGCCTAGCATCGAAGGTAGCCAGGTCAGTTACCAAAAAGACGCATCCGACGGGGCGATGTTACCACCAGTGGTGAAGGCTGATGGTGCTGACACCGAGCATGCCAGAGGGATCGCTGTCATTGTCGACCAGGTTCCATCATCGTCGAAGGAGAAGGAGCCCGATGCCCGGACGATACAGCCTTGGACAGAGGGGTAAAGCACAGCCACAATTCATGAAGCGCAAGAGAACGACTCTGATGTTGGACCCATCCTTAAGGCACTGCGAGCTGGAACGAAGCCGGACTACGCGGAAATGGAAACGTCGAGTCGAGAGGCTAGGCATTATTGGGTTTTATGGTCCAACTTGAAGATCATGGAAGGCGTTCTCATTCGGGTGTTTCGGAAGCACGATGTTACCGGGGAGTTTCATCAGCTGATCGTACCGCGTAACTTGAGGACTCCAGTGATCAAGCAGGCTCATGACTCTCTGACTGCGGGGCATATGGGCGTCAACAGAATGAAACACCGAATCTTGCAGGGCTTCTACTGGTTTGAAATGAAAAGTGCCATCATTATTTATGTCCGTGCATGCGACGTGTGTGAGGCCGACAAGAAGCCTAAGAAGACTCCAAGAGCGCCGGTGGGTCATTTAAAGGCTGGAGATCCATGGGATGTACTCGCCATCGACTTCATGGGACCACTTCCGGTTACAAAGCGTGGCAACAGGTATATTCTGGTCATGACAGATCACTTTTCAAAGTACGTCGAGGTTGCAGCTGTGACGTCTCAGACTGTCGAAGATTGTGCAAATGTGATTCTCAATGACGTCATCAACAGGTGGGGAGCGCCATTTGTGATACATAGCGACCAAGGAGCAGCCTTCGAGAGCCGATGTTCAAAGACCTGTGCACTCTTATTGGCATGAAAAAGACCCGCAGTAGTCCACGCAATTCTCGTGGAAATGGCCAGGTTGAACGGTTCAACAGGTCCTTGATGAAAATGGTGAGGGCCTATTTGACCGACGAAGAAGGAGACTGGGATTTATACCTTCTTTGCCTAGCGGGCGCGTAAAGAGCGACGCCATGTAAATCTACTAGCTTATCTCCGAACATGATGGTGCTAGGCAGGGAAATAAGACACCAGCAGCCGTCATGTTTCGCCACGTAGAGCAACTAATACCTCAGACGTCAATCCATCCGAGCATGTTGCTGATATTCGGGACCACATGCACAGAGCGCATAAGGTGGCTAGGAGGCATCTGGAGGCAAACGAAAGGCGAAGCAAAGATGTGTATGACGCGCGACTTTCCTTCCACAAGTACGAAGTAGGTGATGCTGTTTGGCTACTGCATGAAGTTAGAAGGGACGGTGTGAGTGCCAAGTTGGAGAAAGCTTTTGATGGCCCGTTTCTTGTGAAAGTTAAAGTGTCTGCGGTGAATTTTGTGATTCAAATGGGTAGTAATGGTCCATAAAGGCTCATCCAAAACAACAATTTGAAGCCCTAATCGGGCACCAATCTACCGAAGTGGATCGTGGCAGCTAGACGGAAGTTCTAGCCGTCCTTTCGCCTTCTTGCGTCGTGGATTTTACGTGACATGACATTTAAAGCAAAACAATGTTTATATGTTTAGGTTGAATTACATTTGAGTGAGTGTGTGAAACGTGATGCACGAATTCCCTATGAAAGAGTGGAAGACTACATGTGTACGTTAAGTTGGGCTGTCGTTTACGCCGTTTTGAGGTAAATTACGTGACCAGAAAGCTCACCTGTCTCGACTTCATGGACCCAAACAGACTTCCGAGTTTCGTGGCGATAGCTCTTATACTGTCGCCAGTCACATGCGAAAACCAATGATATACGGGCCTATATAAGGCAATTTTGGGCCGACAATTTCTATGTCCGTATACGCGTTTTTGCGTGTTCGTGAGAATATTATAAAGGACTTATCATTGACCCTTGGCAGGGTGTTTGGGGTCATGAGGACGCACCGTTGGGCACCTCTATCCACGTTAACAATTCATACAAGACCTGAAGCGCACCAATGTACTTCTATTGCTGTACTGTATGCGTTAAATAGGGCTGCCGTTGACGTCGTTTTGACGTCAATTACGTCAGCAGGAAGCTCACCTCGTGCAGGCAGTCTCGGCCTCACGGACCCTAACAGACTGCCAAGTATCCTGGCGAAAGCTCGTATAGTTTCGCGAATAACATGCAAAAACCGATTCTCTACGGGCTTGTATAAATCAATTTAAGGCCGAAAATTTGTATGTCTGTATACGCGTTTTTGCGTGTTTGTGAGAATACTATAAACGACTTAGCATTGACCCTTGGCAGGGTGTTAGGGGTCATGGGGACGCACCGTTTGGCACCTTTTCCACGATAACAATTCATACGCGACCTGAAGCGCACCAATGTACGCCTATTGCTGTACTGCATACGTTAAATAGGGCTGCCGTTGACGTCGTTTTGACGACAATTACGTCACCAGGAAGCTCACCTCGTGCAGGCAGTCTCGGTCCCATGGACCCTAACAGACTGTCAAGTTTCGTTGCGAAAGCTCTTATACTTTCGCCAATAACAAGCAAAAACCGATTCTGTACGGGACTGTATAAGGCAATTTTGTGCCAAAAATGTCCTTGTCCGTATACGCGTTTTTGCGTGTTCGTGAGAATATTATAACCGACTTATCATTGACCCTTGGCAGGGTGTTTGGGGTCAAGAGGACGCACCGTTGGGCACCTCTATCCACGTTAACAATTCATACGCGACCTGAAGCGCACCAATGAACTTCTATTGCTGTACTGTATGCGTTAAATAGGGCTGCCGTTGACGTCGTTTTGACGTCAATTACGTGACCAGGAAGCTCACCTCGTGGAGGCAGTCTCGGCCACATGGACCCTAACAGACTGCCAAGTATCCTGGCGAAAGCTCTTATACTTTCGCAAATAACATGCAAAAACCGATTCTCTATACGGGCCAGAATAAATCAATTTAAGGCCGAAAATATGTATGTCTGTATACGCGTTTTTGTGTATTTGTGAGAATACTATAAACGACTTATCATTGACCCTTGGCAGGGTATTAGGGGTCACGGGGACGCACCTTTTGGCACCATTATCCACGTTAACAATTCATACGCGACCTGAAGCGCACCGATGTACGTCTATTGCTATAGGTTAAATAGGGCTGCCGTTGTCGTTGTTTTGACGTCAATCACGTCACCAGCAAGCTCTCCTCGTGCAGACATTCTCGGCCCCATGGACCCTAACTAACTGCCAAGTTTAATGGAGCTCTTATACGTTCACCAATAACATGCAAAACCGATTCTCTACGGGCCTGTATAAGGCAATTTTGGGCCGAAATTTTCTGTTTGTATACGCGTTTTTGCGTGTTTGTGAGAATACTGTAAACGACTTATCAGTGACCCTTGGCAGGGTGTTAGGGGTCATGGGGACGCACCGTTTGGCACCTTTATCCACGTTAACAATTCATACGCGACCTGAAGCGCACCAAGTGTACGCCTATTGCTGCACTGTATACGTTAATTAGGGCTGCCGTTGACGCCGTTTTGACGTCAATTACGCCAACAGGAAGCTCTCTCGTGGAGGCAGTCTCGGCCACATGGACCCTAACAGACTGTCAAGTTTCGTGGCGATAGCTCGTATACTTTCGCCAATAACATGCAAAAACCGATTCTGTACGGACCTGTATAAAGCAATTTTGGGCCGAAAATTTGCTTGTCCGTATACACGTTTTTGCTTGTTTGTGAGAATACTATAAGCGACTTATCATTGACCCTTGGCAGGGTGCTAGGGGTCATGGGGACGCACCGTTTGGCACCTTTATCCACGTTAACAATTCATACGTGATCTGAAACGCACCAATGTACGCCAATTGTTGTACTGTGAAGGTTTAATAGGGCTGCCCTTGACGTCGTTTTGACATCAATTACGTCACCAGGAAGCTCACCTCGTGCGGACAGTGTTGGCCCCATGGACCATAACTGACTGCCAACTTTCGTGGAGATAGTTTTTATACGTTCGCCAATAACATGCAAAACCGATTTTCTACGGGCCTGTATTAGGCAATTTAGGGCCGAAAATTTATATGTGTGTATACGCGTTTTTGCATGTGTTTGTGATAATACTATAAGCGATTTATCATTGAGCCTTGGCAGGTTGTTAGGGGTCTGGGGACGCACCGTTTGGCACCTTTATCCACGTTAACAATTCATACGCGACCTGAAGCGCACCAAATGTACGCCTATTGCTCTGAATACGTTAATTAGGGCTGCCGTTGACGCCGTTTTGACGTGAATTACTTCACCAGGAAGCTCACCTCGTGGAGGCATTCTCGGCCACATGGACCCTAACAGACTGTCAAGTTTCGTGGCGATAGCTTCTCCAATAACATGCAAAAACCGATTCTGTACGGACCTGTATAACGCAATTTAGGGCCGAATATTTGCTTGTCCGTATACACGTTTTTGCGTGTTTGTGAGAATACTATAAACGACTTATCATTGACCCTTGGAAGTGTGCTAGGGGTCATGGGGACGCACCGTTTGGCACCTTTATCCACGTTAACATTTCATACCTGACCTGAAGCACACCAATGTACGCGTATTGCTGTACTGTGAAGGTTTAATAGGGCTGCCCTTGACGTCGTTTTGACATCAATTACGTCACCAGGAACCTCACCTCGTGCGGACAGTGTTGGCCCCATGGACCATAACTGACTGCCAACTTTCGTGGAGATAGTTCTTATACTTTCGCCAATAACATGCAAAACCAATTTTCTACGGGCCTGTATTTGGCAATTTTGGGAGGAAATTTATATGTGTGTATACGCGTTTTTGGATGTGTTTGTGATAATACTATAAGCGACTTATCATTGAGCCTTGGCAGGGTGTTAGGGGTCTGGGGACGCACATTTTGGCACCTTTATCCACTTTAACAATTCATACGCGATCTGAAGCGCATCAACGTACGCCTATAACTGTAATGTATGCGTTAAATAGGGCTGGCGTTGACGGTCGTTTTGACGTCAATTACTTCACCAGGAAGCTCACCTCCTGCGTGCAGTCTCGGCCCCATGGACCCTAACAAAGTGCCAATTTTCGTGGCTATAGCTCTTATACTTTCGCCAATAACATGCAAACACCGATTCTCTACGGACCTGTATGAGGCAATTTAAGGCCGAAACTTTATATGTCCGTATACCCGTAGTTGCGTGTTTGTGAGAATACTATAAACGACTTATCATTGACCCTTGGTAGGGTGTTAGAGGTCATGGGGACGCACCGTTTGGCACATTTATCCACGTTAACAATTCATACGCGACCTGAAGCGCACCAATGTACGCCTATTGCTGTACTGTATCCGTTAAATAGGGATGCCGTTGATGTCCTTTAGACGTCAATTACGTCACAAGGAAGCTCACCTCGTGTAGGCAGTCTCGGTCTCATGGACCCTAACCGACCGCCAAGTTTCGTGGCTATAGCTCTTATACTTTCGCCAATAACATGCAAAAGCCAATACTCAACGACTTGTATAAGGGAATTTTGGTCCGAAAATGTGTATGTCCGTAAACGCGTTTTTGCGTGTTTGTGAAAATACTATAAACGACTTATCATTGACCCTTGGCAGAGTGTAACGGGGCATTGGGACGCATTGTTTGGCACCTTTATCCACGTTAACAATTCGTACGCGACCTGAAGCACACCAATGTTCCTCTATTGCTGTACTATATTCGTCAAATAGGGCTGCCGTTGACGTCGTTTTAACGTCAATTACGTACCAGCAATCTCCCCTCTAGCAGGCAGTCTCAGCTTATAGACCCTAACAGACTGCCAAGTTTCGTGGCGATAGCTCTTATACTTTTGCCAATAACATGCAAAAACCGATTCTCTAAGAGCATGAATAAGGCAATATTGGGCCGAAACAGTCTATGTCCATATACTGGTGTTTGCGTGTTTGTGAGAATACTATAAACGACTTATCATTGACCCTTGGCAGGGTCTAAGGGATGATGGGGACACACCCTTTTGCATCTTTACCCACGATAACAATTTATACGCGACCTGAAGCGCACCAATGTATGCCTTTTACTGTACTGTATACGTTAAATAGGGCTGCCGTTGACGTCGTTTTGACATCAGTTACGTCAACAGGAAGCTCACCTCGTGCAGGCAGTCTCGGCCCAATGAACCCTAATAGACCGCAAAGTTTCGTGGCGATAGCTCTTTTACTTTCGCCAATAATATGCAAAAGCCGATTCTCTACGGGCCTGTATAAGGCAATTTTGGGCCGTAACTTTGTATGTCCGTATACGAGTTTTTGCGCGTTTGTGAGAACACTATAAACGACTTATCATTGACCCTTGGCAGGGTGTTAGGGGTCATGGGGACGAACCGTTTGGCATCTTTATCCACGTTAACAATTCGTACACGACCTGAAGCGCACCAGTGTACTCCTATTGCTCTACGGTATACGTTAAATAGGGCTGCCGTTGTCGTCGCTTTGACGTCAATTACGTCACCAGGAAGCCCACCTGATGCAGACAGTCTTGGCCCTATGGACCCTAACAGACTGCCAAGTTTCGTGGCGATAGGTCTTATACTTTTGCTATTAACATGCACAAACCGATTCTCTACGGGCCTGTATAAAGCAATTTTGGGCCGAACATTTCAATGTTCGTATACGCGTTTTTGCGTATTTGTGAGAATACTATAACGACTTATCATTGACTCTTGAAAGGGTGTAACGGGGCATTGGGTCGCATCGTTTGGCACCTTTATCCACGTTAACAATTCGTACGCGACCTGAAGCGCACCAATGTTCGGCTATTGCTGTTCTGTTTACGCTAAATCGTCCTGCCGTTGACGTCGTTTTGACGTCAATTACGTCACCAGGAAGCTCAAGTCGTGCGGGCAGTCTTGGCCCTATGGACCCTAACAGACTGTCAAGTTTCGTGGCGATAGCTCTTTTACTTTCGCCATTAACATGCAAAAACCGATTCTCTACGGGCCTGTATTACGCAATTTTGGGCCGAAAATGTCTATGACCGTATACACGTTTTTGCGTGTTTGTGAGAATACTATCAACGTCTTATCATTGACCCTTGGCAGGGTGTTAGGGGTCAAGAGGACGGACCGTTTGCCACCTTTATCCACGATAACAATTTATACGCGAAATGAAGCGCACCAATGCACGCCTATTGCTATACTGTATACGTTAAATAGGGCTGCTCTTTACATCGTTTTAACGTCAATTACGTCACCAGGAAGCTCACCTCGTGCGGGCAGTCTAGGCCCCATGGATCATAACTAACTGCCAACTTTCGTGGCGATAGCTCTTATACTTTCGCCAACAACATGCAAAAACCCATTCACAACGGCTAGTATAAGGCAATTTTGAGTCGAACATGTTTGTGTCCGTAATTGCGTTTTTGCGTGTTTGTGAGAATACTATAAACGACGTATCATTGACCCTTGGCAGGGTCTAAGGGATCATGGGGACGCACCGTATGGCACCTTTACCCACGCTAACAGTTCATACGCGACCTGAAGCGCACCAATGTACGCCTTTTACTATACTGTATACGTTCAATAGGGCTGCCGTTGACGTCGTTTTGACGTCAATTACGTCACCAGGAAGCTCATCTCATGCAGGCAGTCTCGGCCCTATGAACCCTAACAGACTGCAAAGTTTCGTGGCGATAACTTTCGCCAATAACATGCAAAAACCGATTCTCTACGAGCCTGTATAAGGCAATTTTGGGCCGAAACTTTTTATGTCCGTATACGAGTTTTTGCTTGTTTATGAGAACACTATAAACGACTTATCATTGACCCTTGGCAGGGTGTTAGGGGTTATGGGGACGCACCGTTTGGCACCTTTATCCACGTTAACAATTCGTACGCGACCTGAAGCGCACCAATGTACCCCAATTGCTGCACTGTATACTTTAAATAGGGCTGCCGTTGACGTCGTTTCGACGTCACACACGTGACCAGGAAGCTCACCTCGTGTAGGCAGTCTCGGCCCAACGGATCCTAACAGACTGCCAAGTATCGTTGCGATATCTCTTATTCTTTTGCCAATAACATGCAAAAACCGATTCTCTACGGCCTGAATAAGTCAATTTAGGGCCAAAACTTTATATGTCTCTATGGGCGTTTTTGCGTGTTTGTGAGAATACTATAAACGGCATATCATTGACCCTTGGCAGGGTAGTAGTGGTCAGGGGGACGCACCGTTTGGCACCTTTATCCACGTTAACAATTCATACGCGACCTGAAGCGCACCAAATGTACGCCTATTGCTGCACTGTATACGTTAATTAGGGCTGCGGTTGACGCCGTTTTGACGTCAATTACGCCACCAGGAAGCTCTCCTCGTGGAGGCATTCTCGGCCACATGGACCCTAACAGACTGTCAAGTTTCGTGGCGATAGCTCGTATACTTTCGCCAATAACATGCAAAAACCGATTCTGTACGGACCTGTATTACGCAATTTTGGGCCGAATATTTGCTTGTCCGTATACACGTTTTTGCGTGTTTGTGAGAATACTATAAGCGACTTATCATTGACCCTTGGCAGGGTGCTAGGGGTCATGGGGACGCACCGTTTGGCACCTTTATCCACGTTAACAATTCATAGTTGACCTGAAGTGCGCCAATGTACGCCTATTGCTGTACTGTGAAGGTTTAATAGGGCTGCCCTTGACGTCGTTTTGACATCAATTACGTCACCAGGAAGCTCACCTCGTGCGGACAGTGTTGGCCCCAAGGACCATAACTGAATGCCAAGTTTCGTGGAGATAGTTCTTATACGTTCGCCAATAACATGCAAAAACCGATTCTCTATACGGGCCAGAATAAATCAATTTAAGGCCGAAAATATGTATGTCTGTATACGCGTTTTTGTGTATTTGTGAGAATACTATAAACGACTTATCATTGACCCTTGGCAGGGTATTAGGGGTCACGGGGACGCACCTTTTGGCACCATTATCCACGTTAACAATTCATACGCGACCTGAAGCGCACCGATGTACGTCTATTGCTATAGGTTAAATAGGGCTGCCGTTGTCGTTGTTTTGACGTCAATCACGTCACCAGCAAGCTCTCCTCGTGCAGACATTCTCGGCCCCATGGACCCTAACTAACTGCCAAGTTTAATGGAGCTCTTATACGTTCACCAATAACATGCAAAACCGATTCTCTACGGGCCTGTATAAGGCAATTTTGGGCCGAAATTTTCTGTTTGTATACGCGTTTTTGCGTGTTTGTGAGAATACTGTAAACGACTTATCAGTGACCCTTGGCAGGGTGTTAGGGGTCATGGGGACGCACCGTTTGGCACCTTTATCCACGTTAACAATTCATACGCGACCTGAAGCGCACCAAGTGTACGCCTATTGCTGCACTGTATACGTTAATTAGGGCTGCCGTTGACGCCGTTTTGACGTCAATTACGCCAACAGGAAGCTCTCTCGTGGAGGCAGTCTCGGCCACATGGACCCTAACAGACTGTCAAGTTTCGTGGCGATAGCTCGTATACTTTCGCCAATAACATGCAAAAACCGATTCTGTACGGACCTGTATAAAGCAATTTTGGGCCGAAAATTTGCTTGTCCGTATACACGTTTTTGCGTGTTTGTGAGAATACTATAAGCGACTTATCATTGACCCTTGGCAGGGTGCTAGGGGTCATGGGGACGCACCGTTTGGCACCTTTATCCACGTTAACAATTCATACGTGACCTGAAACGCACCAATGTACGCCAATTGTTGTACTGTGAAGGTTTAATAGGGCTGCCCTTGACGTCGTTTTGACATCAATTACGTCACCAGGAACCTCACCTCGTGCGGACAGTGTTGGCCCCATGGACCATAACTGACTGCCAACTTTCGTGGAGATAGTTTTTATACGTTCGCCAATAACATGCAAAACCGATTTTCTACGGGCCTGTATTAGGCAATTTAGGGCCGAAAATTTATATGTGTGTATACGCGTTTTTGCATGTGTTTGTGATAATACTATAAGCGACTTATCATTGAGCCTTGGCAGGGTGTTAGCGGTCTGGGGACGCACCTTTTGGCACCTTTATCCACGTTAACAATTCATACGCGACCTGAAGCGCACCAACGTACGCCTATAACTGTAATGTATGCGTTAAATAGGGCTGGCGTTGACGGTCGTTTTGACGTCAATTACTTCACCAGGAAGCTCACCTCCTCCGTGCAGTCTCGGCCCCATGGACCCTAACAAAGTGCCAATTTTCGTGGCTATAGCTCTTATACTTTCGCCAATAACATGCAAACACCGATTCTCTACGGACCTGTATGAGGCAATTTAAGGCCGAAACTTTATATGTCCGTATAGCCGTAGTTGCGTGTTTGTGAGAATACTATAAACGGCTTATCATTGACCCTTGGGAGGGTGTTAGAGGTCATGGGGACGCACCGTTTGGCACTTTTGTCCACGTTAACAATTCATACGCGACCTGAAGCGCACCAATGTACGCCTATTGCTGTACTGTATCCGTTAAATAGGGCTGCCGTTGATGTCGTTTTGACGTCAATTACGTCACAAGGAAGCTCACCTCGTGTAGGCAGTCTCGGTCTCATGGACCCTAACCGACTGCCAAGTTACGTGGCTATAGCTCTTATACTTTCGCCAATAACATGCAAAAGCCTACACTCAACGACTTGTATAAGGGAATTTTGGTCCGAAAATTTGTATGTCCGTAAACGCGTTTTTGCGTGTTTGTGAAAATACTATAAACGACTTATCATTGACCCTTGGCAGAGTGTAACGGGGCATTTGGACGCATCGTTTGGCACCTTTATCAACGTTAACAATTCGTACGCGACCTGAAGCACACCAATGTTCCTCCATTGCTGTAGTATATTCGTTAAATAGGGCTGCCGTTGACGTCGTTTTAACGTCAATCACGTACCATGAATCTCCCCTCTAGCAGGCAGTCTCGGCTTATAGACCCTAACAGACTGCCAAGTTTCGTGGCGATAGCTCTTATACTTTTGCCAATAACATGCAAAAACCGATTCTCTAAGAGCATGTATAAGGCAATATTGGGCCGAAACAGTCTATGTCCGTATACGCGTGTTTGAGTGTTTGTGAGAATTCTATAAACGACTTATCATTGACCCTTGGTAGGGTCTAAGGGATGATGGGGACACACCGTTTGGCACCTTTACCCACCTGAAGCGCACCAATGTATGCTTTTACTGTACTGTATACGTTAAATAGGGCTGCCGTTGACGTCGTTTTGACATCAATTACGTCACCAGGAACCTCACCTCATGCAGGCAGACTCGGCCTTATGAACCCTAACAGACTGCAAAGTTTCCTGGCGATAGCTCTTACACTTTCGCCAATAACATGCAAAAACCGAATCTCTACGGGCCTGTATAAGGCAATTTTGGGCCGAAACTTTTCATGTCCGTATACGAGTTTTTGCGCATTTGTGAGAACACTATAAACGACTTATCATTGGCCCTTGGCAGGGTGTTCGGGGTCATGGGGACGCACCGTTTGGCACCTTTATCCACGTTAACACTTCGTACGCGACCTGAAGCGCACCAATGTACGCCAATTGCTGTACTGCATACGTTAAATAGGGCTGCCGTTGTCGTCGCTTTGACGTCAATTACGTCACCAGGAAGCCCACCTGATGCAGACAGTCTTGGCCCTATGGACCCTAACAGACTGCCAAGTTTCGTGGCGATAGGTCTTATACTTTTGCTATTAACATGCACAAACCGATTCTCTACGGGCCTGTATAAAGCAATTTTGGGCCGAACATTTCTATGTCCGTATACGCGTTTTTGCGTATTTGTGAGAATACTATAAACGACTTATCATTGACCCTTGAAAGGGTTTAACGGGGCATTGGGTCGCATCGTTTGGCACCTTTATCCACGTTAACAATTCGTACGCGACCTGAAGCGCACCAATGTTCGGCTATTGCTGTTCTGTTTACGTTAAATCGTCCTGCCGTTGACGTCGTTTTGACGTCAATTACGTCACCAGGAAGCTCACCTCGTGCGGGCAGTCTTGGCCCTATGGACCCTAACAGACTATCAAGTTTCGTGGCGATAGCTCTTATACTTTCGCCATTAACATGCAAAAACCGATTCCCTACGGGCCTGTATTTCGCAATTTTGGGCCGAAAATGTCTATGACCGTATACACGTTTTTGCGTGTTTGTGAGAATACTATCAATGTCTTATCATTGACCCTTGGCAGGGTGTTAGGGGTCAAGAGGACGGACCGTTTGCCACCTTTATCCACGTTAACAATTTATACGCGACCTGAAGCGCACCAATGCACGCCTATTGCTATACTGTATACGTTAAATAGGGCTGCCCTTGACATCGTTTTAACGTCAATTAAGTCACCAGGAAGCTCACCTCGTGCGGGCAGTCTAGGCCCCATGGACCATGACTAACTGCCAACTTTCGTGGCGATAGCTCTTATACTTTCGCCAACAACATGCAAAAACCCATTCACAACGGCTAGTATAAGGCAATTTTGAGTCGAACATGTTTGTGTCCGTAATTGCGTTTTTGCGTGTTTGTGAGAATACTATAAACGACGTATCATTGACCCTTGGCAGGGTCTAAGGGATCATGGGGACGCACCGTATGGCACCTTTACCCACGCTAACAGTTCATACGCGACCTGAAGCGCACCAATGTACGCCTTTTACTATACTGTATACGTTCAATAGGGCTGCCGTTGACGTCGTTTTGACGTCAATTACGTCACCAGGAAGCTCATCTCATGCAGGCAGTCTCGGCCCTATGAACCCTAACAGACTGCAAAGTTTCGTGGCGATAACTTTCGCCAATAACATGCAAAAACCGATTCTCTACGAGCCTGTATAAGGCAATTTTGGGCCGAAACTTTTTATGTCCGTATACGAGTTTTTGCTTGTTTATGAGAACACTATAAACGACTTATCATTGACCCTTGGCAGGGTGTTAGGGGTTATGGGGACGCACCGTTTGGCACCTTTATCCACGTTAACAATTCGTACGCGACCTGAAGCGCACCAATGTACCCCAATTGCTGCACTGTATACTTTAAATAGGGCTGCCGTTGACGTCGTTTCGACGTCACACACGTGACCAGGAAGCTCACCTCGTGTAGGCAGTCTCGGCCCAACGGATCCTAACAGACTGCCAAGTATCGTTGCGATATCTCTTATTCTTTTGCCAATAACATGCAAAAACCGATTCTCTACGGCCTGAATAAGTCAATTTAGGGCCAAAACTTTATATGTCTCTATGGGCGTTTTTGCGTGTTTGTGAGAATACTATAAACGGCATATCATTGACCCTTGGCAGGGTAGTAGTGGTCAGGGGGACGCACCGTTTGGCACCTTTATCCACGTTAACAATTCATACGCGACCTGAAGCGCACCAAATGTACGCCTATTGCTGCACTGTATACGTTAATTAGGGCTGCGGTTGACGCCGTTTTGACGTCAATTACGCCACCAGGAAGCTCTCCTCGTGGAGGCATTCTCGGCCACATGGACCCTAACAGACTGTCAAGTTTCGTGGCGATAGCTCGTATACTTTCGCCAATAACATGCAAAAACCGATTCTGTACGGACCTGTATTACGCAATTTTGGGCCGAATATTTGCTTGTCCGTATACACGTTTTTGCGTGTTTGTGAGAATACTATAAACGACTTATCATTGACCCTTGGCAGGGTGCTAGGGGTCATGGGGACGCACCGTTTGGCACCTTTATCCACGTTAACAATTCATAGTTGACCTGAAGTGCACCAATGTACGCCTATTGCTGTACTGTGAAGGTTTAATAGGGCTGCCCTTGACGTCGTTTTGACATCAATTACGTGACCAGGAAGCTCACCTCGTGCGGACAGTGTTGGCCCCAAGGACCATAACTGAATGCCAAGTTTCGTGGAGATAGTTCTTATACGTTCGCCAATAACATGCAAAAACCGATTCTCTATACGGGCCAGAATAAATCAATTTAAGGCCGAAAATATGTATGTCTGTATACGCGTTTTTGTGTATTTGTGAGAATACTATAAACGACTTATCATTGACCCTTGGCAGGGTATTAGGGGTCACGGGGACGCACCTTTTGGCACCATTATCCACGTTAACAATTCATACGCGACCTGAAGCGCACCGATGTACGTCTATTGCTATAGGTTAAATAGGGCTGCCGTTGTCGTTGTTTTGACGTCAATCACGTCACCAGCAAGCTCTCCTCGTGCAGACATTCTCGGCCCCATGGACCCTAACTAACTGCCAAGTTTAATGGAGCTCTTATACGTTCACCAATAACATGCAAAACCGATTCTCTACGGGCCTGTATAAGGCAATTTTGGGCCGAAATTTTCTGTTTGTATACGCGTTTTTGCGTGTTTGTGAGAATACTGTAAACGACTTATCAGTGACCCTTGGCAGGGTGTTAGGGGTCATGGGGACGCACCGTTTGGCACCTTTATCCACGTTAACAATTCATACGCGACCTGAAGCGCACCAAGTGTACGCCTATTGCTGCACTGTATACGTTAATTAGGGCTGCCGTTGACGCCGTTTTGACGTCAATTACGCCAACAGGAAGCTCTCTCGTGGAGGCAGTCTCGGCCACATGGACCCTAACAGACTGTCAAGTTTCGTGGCGATAGCTCGTATACTTTCGCCAATAACATGCAAAAACCGATTCTGTACGGACCTGTATAAAGCAATTTTGGGCCGAAAATTTGCTTGTCCGTATACACGTTTTTGCGTGTTTGTGAGAATACTATAAGCGACTTATCATTGACCCTTGGCAGGGTGCTAGGGGTCATGGGGACGCACCGTTTGGCACCTTTATCCACGTTAACAATTCATACGTGACCTGAAACGCACCAATGTACGCCAATTGTTGTACTGTGAAGGTTTAATAGGGCTGCCCTTGACGTCGTTTTGACATCAATTACGTCACCAGGAACCTCACCTCGTGCGGACAGTGTTGGCCCCATGGACCATAACTGACTGCCAACTTTCGTGGAGATAGTTTTTATACGTTCGCCAATAACATGCAAAACCGATTTTCTACGGGCCTGTATTAGGCAATTTAGGGCCGAAAATTTATATGTGTGTATACGTGTTTTTGCATGTGTTTGTGATAATACTATAAGCGACTTATCATTGAGCCTTGGCAGGGTGTTAGCGGTCTGGGGACGCACCTTTTGGCACCTTTATCCACGTTAACAATTCATACGCGACCTGAAGCGCACCAACGTACGCCTATAACTGTAATGTATGCGTTAAATAGGGCTGGCGTTGACGGTCGTTTTGACGTCAATTACTTCACCAGGAAGCTCACCTCCTCCGTGCAGTCTCGGCCCCATGGACCCTAACAAAGTGCCAATTTTCGTGGCTATAGCTCTTATACTTTCGCCAATAACATGCAAACACCGATTCTCTACGGACCTGTATGAGGCAATTTAAGGCCGAAACTTTATATGTCCGTATAGCCGTAGTTGCGTGTTTGTGAGAATACTATAAACGGCTTATCATTGACCCTTGGGAGGGTGTTAGAGGTCATGGGGACGCACCGTTTGGCACTTTTGTCCACGTTAACAATTCATACGCGACCTGAAGCGCACCAATGTACGCCTATTGCTGTACTGTATCCGTTAAATAGGGCTGCCGTTGATGTCGTTTTGACGTCAATTACGTCACAAGGAAGCTCACCTCGTGTAGGCAGTCTCGGTCTCATGGACCCTAACCGACTGCCAAGTTACGTGGCTATAGCTCTTATACTTTCGCCAATAACATGCAAAAGCCTATACTCAACGACTTGTATAAGGGAATTTTGGTCCGAAAATTTGTATGTCCGTAAACGCGTTTTTGCGTGTTTGTGAAAATACTATAAACGACTTATCATTGACCCTTGGCAGAGTGTAACGGGGCATTTGGACGCATCGTTTGGCACCTTTATCAACGTTAACAATTCGTACGCGACCTGAAGCACACCAATGTTCCTCCATTGCTGTAGTATATTCGTTAAATAGGGCTGCCGTTGACGTCGTTTTAACGTCAATCACGTACCATGAATCTCCCCTCTAGCAGGCAGTCTCGGCTTATAGACCCTAACAGACTGCCAAGTTTCGTGGCGATAGCTCTTATACTTTTGCCAATAACATGCAAAAACCGATTCTCTAAGAGCATGTATAAGGCAATATTGGGCCGAAACAGTCTATGTCCGTATACGCGTGTTTGAGTGTTTGTGAGAATTCTATAAACGACTTATCATTGACCCTTGGTAGGGTCTAAGGGATGATGGGGACACACCGTTTGGCACCTTTACCCACCTGAAGCGCACCAATGTATGCTTTTACTGTACTGTATACGTTAAATAGGGCTGCCGTTGACGTCGTTTTGACATCAATTACGTCACCAGGAACCTCACCTCATGCAGGCAGACTCGGCCTTATGAACCCTAACAGACTGCAAAGTTTCCTGGCGATAGCTCTTACACTTTCGCCAATAACATGCAAAAACCGAATCTCTACGGGCCTGTATAAGGCAATTTTGGGCCGAAACTTTTCATGTCCGTATACGAGTTTTTGCGCATTTGTGAGAACACTATAAACGACTTATCATTGGCCCTTGGCAGGGTGTTCGGGGTCATGGGGACGCACCGTTTGGCACCTTTATCCACGTTAACACTTCGTACGCGACCTGAAGCGCACCAATGTACGCCAATTGCTGTACTGCATACGTTAAATAGGGCTGCCGTTGTCGTCGCTTTGACGTCAATTACGTCACCAGGAAGCCCACCTGATGCAGACAGTCTTGGCCCTATGGACCCTAACAGACTGCCAAGTTTCGTGGCGATAGGTCTTATACTTTTGCTATTAACATGCACAAACCGATTCTCTACGGGCCTGTATAAAGCAATTTTGGGCCGAACATTTCTATGTCCGTATACGCGTTTTTGCGTATTTGTGAGAATACTATAAACGACTTATCATTGACCCTTGAAAGGGTTTAACGGGGCATTGGGTCGCATCGTTTGGCACCTTTATCCACGTTAACAATTCGTACGCGACCTGAAGCGCACCAATGTTCGGCTATTGCTGTTCTGTTTACGTTAAATCGTCCTGCCGTTGACGTCGTTTTGACGTCAATTACGTCACCAGGAAGCTCACCTCGTGCGGGCAGTCTTGGCCCTATGGACCCTAACAGACTATCAAGTTTCGTGGCGATAGCTCTTATACTTTCGCCATTAACATGCAAAAACCGATTCCCTACGGGCCTGTATTTCGCAATTTTGGGCCGAAAATGTCTATGACCGTATACACGTTTTTGCGTGTTTGTGAGAATACTATCAATGTATTATCATTGACCCTTGGCAGGGTGTTAGGGGTCAAGAGGACGGACCGTTTGCCACCTTTATCCACGTTAACAATTTATACGCGACCTGAAGCGCACCAATGCACGCCTATTGCTATACTGTATACGTTAAATAGGGCTGCCCTTGACATCGTTTTAACGTCAATTAAGTCACCAGGAAGCTCACCTCGTGCGGGCAGTCTAGGCCCCATGGACCATGACTAACTGCCAACTTTCGTGGCGATAGCTCTTATACTTTCGCCAACAACATGCAAAAACCCATTCACAACGGCTAGTATAAGGCAATTTTGAGTCGAACATGTTTGTGTCCGTAATTGCGTTTTTGCGTGTTTGTGAGAATACTATAAACGACGTATCATTGACCCTTGGCAGGGTCTAAGGGATCATGGGGACGCACCGTATGGCACCTTTACCCACGCTAACAGTTCATACGCGACCTGAAGCGCACCAATGTACGCCTTTTACTATACTGTATACGTTCAATAGGGCTGCCGTTGACGTCGTTTTGACGTCAATTACGTCACAAGGAAGCTCATCTCATGCAGGCAGTCTCGGCCCTATGAACCCTAACAGACTGCAAAGTTTCGTGGCGATAACTTTCGCCAATAACATGCAAAAACCGATTCTCTACGAGCCTGTATAAGGCAATTTTGGGCCGAAACTTTTTATGTCCGTATACGAGTTTTTGCTTGTTTATGAGAACACTATAAACGACTTATCATTGACCCTTGGCAGGGTGTTAGGGGTTATGGGGACGCACCGTTTGGCACCTTTATCCACGTTAACAATTCGTACGCGACCTGAAGCGCACCAATGTACCCCAATTGCTGCACTGTATACTTTAAATAGGGCTGCCGTTGACGTCGTTTCGACGTCACACACGTGACCAGGAAGCTCACCTCGTGTAGGCAGTCTCGGCCCAACGGATCCTAACAGACTGCCAAGTATCGTTGCGATATCTCTTATTCTTTTGCCAATAACATGCAAAAACCGATTCTCTACGGCCTGAATAAGTCAATTTAGGGCCAAAACTTTATATGTCTCTATGGGCGTTTTTGCGTGTTTGTGAGAATACTATAAACGGCATATCATTGACCCTTGGCAGGGTAGTAGTGGTCAGGGGGACGCACCGTTTGGCACCTTTATCCACGTTAACAATTCATACGCGACCTGAAGCGCACCAAATGTACGCCTATTGCTGCACTGTATTCGTTAATTAGGGCTGCGGTTGACGCCGTTTTGACGTCAATTACGCCACCAGGAAGCTCTCCTCGTGGAGGCATTCTCGGCCACATGGACCCTAACAGACTGTCAAGTTTCGTGGCGATAGCTCGTATACTTTCGCCAATAACATGCAAAAACCGATTCTGTACGGACCTGTATTACGCAATTTTGGGCCGAATATTTGCTTGTCCGTATACACGTTTTTGCGTGTTTGTGAGAATACTATAAACGACTTATCATTGACCCTTGGCAGGGTGCTAGGGGTCATGGGGACGCACCGTTTGGCACCTTTATCCACGTTAACAATTCATAGTTGACCTGAAGTGCACCAATGTACGCCTATTGCTGTACTGTGAAGGTTTAATAGGGCTGCCCTTGACGTCGTTTTGACATCAATTACGTGACCAGGAAGCTCACCTCGTGCGGACAGTGTTGGCCCCAAGGACCATAACTGAATGCCAAGTTTCGTGGAGATAGTTCTTATACGTTCGCCAATAACATGCAAAAACCGATTCTCTATACGGGCCAGAATAAATCAATTTAAGGCCGAAAATATGTATGTCTGTATACGCGTTTTTGTGTATTTGTGAGAATACTATAAACGACTTATCATTGACCCTTGGCAGGGTATTAGGGGTCACGGGGACGCACCTTTTGGCACCATTATCCACGTTAACAATTCATACGCGACCTGAAGCGCACCGATGTACGTCTATTGCTATAGGTTAAATAGGGCTGCCGTTGTCGTTGTTTTGACGTCAATCACGTCACCAGCAAGCTCTCCTCGTGCAGACATTCTCGGCCCCATGGACCCTAACTAACTGCCAAGTTTAATGGAGCTCTTATACGTTCACCAATAACATGCAAAACCGATTCTCTACGGGCCTGTATAAGGCAATTTTGGGCCGAAATTTTCTGTTTGTATACGCGTTTTTGCGTGTTTGTGAGAATACTGTAAACGACTTATCAGTGACCCTTGGCAGGGTGTTAGGGGTCATGGGGACGCACCGTTTGGCACCTTTATCCACGTTAACAATTCATACGCGACCTGAAGCGCACCAAGTGTACGCCTATTGCTGCACTGTATACGTTAATTAGGGCTGCCGTTGACGCCGTTTTGACGTCAATTACGCCAACAGGAAGCTCTCTCGTGGAGGCAGTCTCGGCCACATGGACCCTAACAGACTGTCAAGTTTCGTGGCGATAGCTCGTATACTTTCGCCAATAACATGCAAAAACCGATTCTGTACGGACCTGTATAAAGCAATTTTGGGCCGAAAATTTGCTTGTCCGTATACACGTTTTTGCGTGTTTGTGAGAATACTATAAGCGACTTATCATTGACCCTTGGCAGGGTGCTAGGGGTCATGGGGACGCACCGTTTGGCACCTTTATCCACGTTAACAATTCATACGTGACCTGAAACGCACCAATGTACGCCAATTGTTGTACTGTGAAGGTTTAATAGGGCTGCCCTTGACGTCGTTTTGACATCAATTACGTCACCAGGAACCTCACCTCGTGCGGACAGTGTTGGCCCCATGGACCATAACTGACTGCCAACTTTCGTGGAGATAGTTTTTATACGTTCGCCAATAACATGCAAAACCGATTTTCTACGGGCCTGTATTAGGCAATTTAAGGCCGAAAATTTATATGTGTGTATACGCGTTTTTGCATGTGTTTGTGATAATACTATAAGCGACTTATCATTGAGCCTTGGCAGGGTGTTAGCGGTCTGGGGACGCACCTTTTGGCACCTTTATCCACGTTAACAATTCATACGCGACCTGAAGCGCACCAACGTACGCCTATAACTGTAATGTATGCGTTAAATAGGGCTGGCGTTGACGGTCGTTTTGACGTCAATTACTTCACCAGGAAGCTCACCTCCTCCGTGCAGTCTCGGCCCCATGGACCCTAACAAAGTGCCAATTTTCGTGGCTATAGCTCTTATACTTTCGCCAATAACATGCAAACACCGATTCTCTACGGACCTGTATGAGGCAATTTAAGGCCGAAACTTTATATGTCCGTATAGCCGTAGTTGCGTGTTTGTGAGAATACTATAAACGGCTTATCATTGACCCTTGGGAGGGTGTTAGAGGTCATGGGGACGCACCGTTTGGCACTTTTGTCCACGTTAACAATTCATACGCGACCTGAAGCGCACCAATGTACGCCTATTGCTGTACTGTATCCGTTAAATAGGGCTGCCGTTGATGTCGTTTTGACGTCAATTACGTCACAAGGAAGCTCACCTCGTGTAGGCAGTCTCGGTCTCATGGACCCTAACCGACTGCCAAGTTACGTGGCTATAGCTCTTATACTTTCGCCAATAACATGCAAAAGCCTATACTCAACGACTTGTATAAGGGAATTTTGGTCCGAAAATTTGTATGTCCGTAAACGCGTTTTTGCGTGTTTGTGAAAATACTATAAACGACTTATCATTGACCCTTGGCAGAGTGTAACGGGGCATTTGGACGCATCGTTTGGCACCTTTATCAACGTTAACAATTCGTACGCGACCTGAAGCACACCAATGTTCCTCCATTGCTGTAGTATATTCGTTAAATAGGGCTGCCGTTGACGTCGTTTTAACGTCAATCACGTACCATGAATCTCCCCTCTAGCAGGCAGTCTCGGCTTATAGACCCTAACAGACTGCCAAGTTTCGTGGCGATAGCTCTTATACTTTTGCCAATAACATGCAAAAACCGATTCTCTAAGAGCATGTATAAGGCAATATTGGGCCGAAACAGTCTATGTCCGTATACGCGTGTTTGAGTGTTTGTGAGAATTCTATAAACGACTTATCATTGACCCTTGGTAGGGTCTAAGGGATGATGGGGACACACCGTTTGGCACCTTTACCCACCTGAAGCGCACCAATGTATGCTTTTACTGTACTGTATACGTTAAATAGGGCTGCCGTTGACGTCGTTTTGACATCAATTACGTCACCAGGAACCTCACCTCATGCAGGCAGACTCGGCCTTATGAACCCTAACAGACTGCAAAGTTTCCTGGCGATAGCTCTTACACTTTCGCCAATAACATGCAAAAACCGAATCTCTACGGGCCTGTATAAGGCAATTTTGGGCCGAAACTTTTCATGTCCGTATACGAGTTTTTGCGCATTTGTGAGAACACTATAAACGACTTATCATTGGCCCTTGGCAGGGTGTTCGGGGTCATGGGGACGCACCGTTTGGCACCTTTATCCACGTTAACACTTCGTACGCGACCTGAAGCGCACCAATGTACGCCAATTGCTGTACTGCATACGTTAAATAGGGCTGCCGTTGTCGTCGCTTTGACGTCAATTACGTCACCAGGAAGCCCACCTGATGCAGACAGTCTTGGCCCTATGGACCCTAACAGACTGCCAAGTTTCGTGGCGATAGGTCTTATACTTTTGCTATTAACATGCACAAACCGATTCTCTACGGGCCTGTATAAAGCAATTTTGGGCCGAACATTTCTATGTCCGTATACGCGTTTTTGCGTATTTGTGAGAATACTATAAACGACTTATCATTGACCCTTGAAAGGGTTTAACGGGGCATTGGGTCGCATCGTTTGGCACCTTTATCCACGTTAACAATTCGTACGCGACCTGAAGCGCACCAATGTTCGGCTATTGCTGTTCTGTTTACGTTAAATCGTCCTGCCGTTGACGTCGTTTTGACGTCAATTACGTCACCAGGAAGCTCACCTCGTGCGGGCAGTCTTGGCCCTATGGACCCTAACAGACTATCAAGTTTCGTGGCGATAGCTCTTATACTTTCGCCATTAACATGCAAAAACCGATTCCCTACGGGCCTGTATTTCGCAATTTTGGGCCGAAAATGTCTATGACCGTATACACGTTTTTGCGTGTTTGTGAGAATACTATCAATGTCTTATCATTGACCCTTGGCAGGGTGTTAGGGGTCAAGAGGACGGACCGTTTGCCACCTTTATCCACGTTAACAATTTATACGCGACCTGAAGCGCACCAATGCACGCCTATTGCTATACTGTATACGTTAAATAGGGCTGCCCTTGACATCGTTTTAACGTCAATTAAGTCACCAGGAAGCTCACCTCGTGCGGGCAGTCTAGGCCCCATGGACCATGACTAACTGCCAACTTTCGTGGCGATAGCTCTTATACTTTCGCCAACAACATGCAAAAACCCATTCACAACGGCTAGTATAAGGCAATTTTGAGTCGAACATGTTTGTGTCCGTAATTGCGTTTTTGCGTGTTTGTGAGAATACTATAAACGACGTATCATTGACCCTTGGCAGGGTCTAAGGGATCATGGGGACGCACCGTATGGCACCTTTACCCACGCTAACAGTTCATACGCGACCTGAAGCGCACCAATGTACGCCTTTTACTATACTGTATACGTTCAATAGGGCTGCCGTTGACGTCGTTTTGACGTCAATTACGTCACCAGGAAGCTCATCTCATGCAGGCAGTCTCGGCCCTATGAACCCTAACAGACTGCAAAGTTTCGTGGCGATAACTTTCGCCAATAACATGCAAAAACCGATTCTCTACGAGCCTGTATAAGGCAATTTTGGGCCGAAACTTTTTATGTCCGTATACGAGTTTTTGCTTGTTTATGAGAACACTATAAACGACTTATCATTGACCCTTGGCAGGGTGTTAGGGGTTATGGGGACGCACCGTTTGGCACCTTTATCCACGTTAACAATTCGTACGCGACCTGAAGCGCACCAATGTACCCCAATTGCTGCACTGTATACTTTAAATAGGGCTGCCGTTGACGTCGTTTCGACGTCACACACGTGACCAGGAAGCTCACCTCGTGTAGGCAGTCTCGGCCCAACGGATCCTAACAGACTGCCAAGTATCGTTGCGATATCTCTTATTCTTTTGCCAATAACATGCAAAAACCGATTCTCTACGGCCTGAATAAGTCAATTTAGGGCCAAAACTTTATATGTCTCTATGGGCGTTTTTGCGTGTTTGTGAGAATACTATAAACGGCATATCATTGACCCTTGGCAGGGTAGTAGTGGTCAGGGGGACGCACCGTTTGGCACCTTTATCCACGTTAACAATTCATACGCGACCTGAAGCGCACCAAATGTACGCCTATTGCTGCACTGTATACGTTAATTAGGGCTGCGGTTGACGCCGTTTTGACGTCAATTACGCCACCAGGAAGCTCTCCTCGTGGAGGCATTCTCGGCCACATGGACCCTAACAGACTGTCAAGTTTCGTGGCGATAGCTCGTATACTTTCGCCAATAACATGCAAAAACCGATTCTGTACGGACCTGTATTACGCAATTTTGGGCCGAATATTTGCTTGTCCGTATACACGTTTTTGCGTGTTTGTGAGAATACTATAAACGACTTATCATTGACCCTTGGCAGGGTGCTAGGGGTCATGGGGACGCACCGTTTGGCACCTTTATCCACGTTAACAATTCATAGTTGACCTGAAGTGCACCAATGTACGCCTATTGCTGTACTGTGAAGGTTTAATAGGGCTGCCCTTGACGTCGTTTTGACATCAATTACGTCACCAGGAAGCTCACCTCGTGCGGACAGTGTTGGCCCCAAGGACCATAACTGAATGCCAAGTTTCGTGGAGATAGTTCTTATACGTTCGCCAATAACATGCAAAAACCGATTCTCTATACGGGCCAGAATAAATCAATTTAAGGCCGAAAATATGTATGTCTGTATACGCGTTTTTGTGTATTTGTGAGAATACTATAAACGACTTATCATTGACCCTTGGCAGGGTATTAGGGGTCACGGGGACGCACCTTTTGGCACCATTATCCACGTTAACAATTCATACGCGACCTGAAGCGCACCGATGTACGTCTATTGCTATAGGTTAAATAGGGCTGCCGTTGTCGTTGTTTTGACGTCAATCACGTCACCAGCAAGCTCTCCTCGTGCAGACATTCTCGGCCCCATGGACCCTAACTAACTGCCAAGTTTAATGGAGCTCTTATACGTTCACCAATAACATGCAAAACCGATTCTCTACGGGCCTGTATAAGGCAATTTTGGGCCGAAATTTTCTGTTTGTATACGCGTTTTTGCGTGTTTGTGAGAATACTGTAAACGACTTATCAGTGACCCTTGGCAGGGTGTTAGGGGTCATGGGGACGCACCGTTTGGCACCTTTATCCACGTTAACAATTCATACGCGACCTGAAGCGCACCAAGTGTACGCCTATTGCTGCACTGTATACGTTAATTAGGGCTGCCGTTGACGCCGTTTTGACGTCAATTACGCCAACAGGAAGCTCTCTCGTGGAGGCAGTCTCGGCCACATGGACCCTAACAGACTGTCAAGTTTCGTGGCGATAGCTCGTATACTTTCGCCAATAACATGCAAAAACCGATTCTGTACGGACCTGTATAAAGCAATTTTGGGCCGAAAATTTGCTTGTCCGTATACACGTTTTTGCGTGTTTGTGAGAATACTATAAGCGACTTATCATTGACCCTTGGCAGGGTGCTAGGGGTCATGGGGACGCACCGTTTGGCACCTTTATCCACGTTAACAATTCATACGTGACCTGAAACGCACCAATGTACGCCAATTGTTGTACTGTGAAGGTTTAATAGGGCTGCCCTTGACGTCGTTTTGACATCAATTACGTCACCAGGAACCTCACCTCGTGCGGACAGTGTTGGCCCCATGGACCATAACTGACTGCCAACTTTCGTGGAGATAGTTTTTATACGTTCGCCAATAACATGCAAAACCGATTTTCTACGGGCCTGTATTAGGCAATTTAAGGCCGAAAATTTATATGTGTGTATACGCGTTTTTGCATGTGTTTGTGATAATACTATAAGCGACTTATCATTGAGCCTTGGCAGGGTGTTAGCGGTCTGGGGACGCACCTTTTGGCACCTTTATCCACGTTAACAATTCATACGCGACCTGAAGCGCACCAACGTACGCCTATAACTGTAATGTATGCGTTAAATAGGGCTGGCGTTGACGGTCGTTTTGACGTCAATTACTTCACCAGGAAGCTCACCTCCTCCGTGCAGTCTCGGCCCCATGGACCCTAACAAAGTGCCAATTTTCGTGGCTATAGCTCTTATACTTTCGCCAATAACATGCAAACACCGATTCTCTACGGACCTGTATGAGGCAATTTAAGGCCGAAACTTTATATGTCCGTATAGCCGTAGTTGCGTGTTTGTGAGAATACTATAAACGGCTTATCATTGACCCTTGGGAGGGTGTTAGAGGTCATGGGGACGCACCGTTTGGCACTTTTGTCCACGTTAACAATTCATACGCGACCTGAAGCGCACCAATGTACGCCTATTGCTGTACTGTATCCGTTAAATAGGGCTGCCGTTGATGTCGTTTTGACGTCAATTACGTCACAAGGAAGCTCACCTCGTGTAGGCAGTCTCGGTCTCATGGACCCTAACCGACTGCCAAGTTACGTGGCTATAGCTCTTATACTTTCGCCAATAACATGCAAAAGCCTATACTCAACGACTTGTATAAGGGAATTTTGGTCCGAAAATTTGTATGTCCGTAAACGCGTTTTTGCGTGTTTGTGAAAATACTATAAACGACTTATCATTGACCCTTGGCAGAGTGTAACGGGGCATTTGGACGCATCGTTTGGCACCTTTATCAACGTTAACAATTCGTACGCGACCTGAAGCACACCAATGTTCCTCCATTGCTGTAGTATATTCGTTAAATAGGGCTGCCGTTGACGTCGTTTTAACGTCAATCACGTACCATGAATCTCCCCTCTAGCAGGCAGTCTCGGCTTATAGACCCTAACAGACTGCCAAGTTTCGTGGCGATAGCTCTTATACTTTTGCCAATAACATGCAAAAACCGATTCTCTAAGAGCATGTATAAGGCAATATTGGGCCGAAACAGTCTATGTCCGTATACGCGTGTTTGAGTGTTTGTGAGAATTCTATAAACGACTTATCATTGACCCTTGGTAGGGTCTAAGGGATGATGGGGACACACCGTTTGGCACCTTTACCCACCTGAAGCGCACCAATGTATGCTTTTACTGTACTGTATACGTTAAATAGGGCTGCCGTTGACGTCGTTTTGACATCAATTACGTCACCAGGAACCTCACCTCATGCAGGCAGACTCGGCCTTATGAACCCTAACAGACTGCAAAGTTTCCTGGCGATAGCTCTTACACTTTCGCCAATAACATGCAAAAACCGAATCTCTACGGGCCTGTATAAGGCAATTTTGGGCCGAAACTTTTCATGTCCGTATACGAGTTTTTGCGCATTTGTGAGAACACTATAAACGACTTATCATTGGCCCTTGGCAGGGTGTTCGGGGTCATGGGGACGCACCGTTTGGCACCTTTATCCACGTTAACACTTCGTACGCGACCTGAAGCGCACCAATGTACGCCAATTGCTGTACTGCATACGTTAAATAGGGCTGCCGTTGTCGTCGCTTTGACGTCAATTACGTCACCAGGAAGCCCACCTGATGCAGACAGTCTTGGCCCTATGGACCCTAACAGACTGCCAAGTTTCGTGGCGATAGGTCTTATACTTTTGCTATTAACATGCACAAACCGATTCTCTACGGGCCTGTATAAAGCAATTTTGGGCCGAACATTTCTATGTCCGTATACGCGTTTTTGCGTATTTGTGAGAATACTATAAACGACTTATCATTGACCCTTGAAAGGGTTTAACGGGGCATTGGGTCGCATCGTTTGGCACCTTTATCCACGTTAACAATTCGTACGCGACCTGAAGCGCACCAATGTTCGGCTATTGCTGTTCTGTTTACGTTAAATCGTCCTGCCGTTGACGTCGTTTTGACGTCAATTACGTCACCAGGAAGCTCACCTCGTGCGGGCAGTCTTGGCCCTATGGACCCTAACAGACTATCAAGTTTCGTGGCGATAGCTCTTATACTTTCGCCATTAACATGCAAAAACCGATTCCCTACGGGCCTGTATTTCGCAATTTTGGGCCGAAAATGTCTATGACCGTATACACGTTTTTGCGTGTTTGTGAGAATACTATCAATGTCTTATCATTGACCCTTGGCAGGGTGTTAGGGGTCAAGAGGACGGACCGTTTGCCACCTTTATCCACGTTAACAATTTATACGCGACCTGAAGCGCACCAATGCACGCCTATTGCTATACTGTATACGTTAAATAGGGCTGCCCTTGACATCGTTTTAACGTCAATTAAGTCACCAGGAAGCTCACCTCGTGCGGGCAGTCTAGGCCCCATGGACCATGACTAACTGCCAACTTTCGTGGCGATAGCTCTTATACTTTCGCCAACAACATGCAAAAACCCATTCACAACGGCTAGTATAAGGCAATTTTGAGTCGAACATGTTTGTGTCCGTAATTGCGTTTTTGCGTGTTTGTGAGAATACTATAAACGACGTATCATTGACCCTTGGCAGGGTCTAAGGGATCATGGGGACGCACCGTATGGCACCTTTACCCACGCTAACAGTTCATACGCGACCTGAAGCGCACCAATGTACGCCTTTTACTATACTGTATACGTTCAATAGGGCTGCCGTTGACGTCGTTTTGACGTCAATTACGTCACCAGGAAGCTCATCTCATGCAGGCAGTCTCGGCCCTATGAACCCTAACAGACTGCAAAGTTTCGTGGCGATAACTTTCGCCAATAACATGCAAAAACCGATTCTCTACGAGCCTGTATAAGGCAATTTTGGGCCGAAACTTTTTATGTCCGTATACGAGTTTTTGCTTGTTTATGAGAACACTATAAACGACTTATCATTGACCCTTGGCAGGGTGTTAGGGGTTATGGGGACGCACCGTTTGGCACCTTTATCCACGTTAACAATTCGTACGCGACCTGAAGCGCACCAATGTACCCCAATTGCTGCACTGTATACTTTAAATAGGGCTGCCGTTGACGTCGTTTCGACGTCACACACGTGACCAGGAAGCTCACCTCGTGTAGGCAGTCTCGGCCCAACGGATCCTAACAGACTGCCAAGTATCGTTGCGATATCTCTTATTCTTTTGCCAATAACATGCAAAAACCGATTCTCTACGGCCTGAATAAGTCAATTTAGGGCCAAAACTTTATATGTCTCTATGGGCGTTTTTGCGTGTTTGTGAGAATACTATAAACGGCATATCATTGACCCTTGGCAGGGTAGTAGTGGTCAGGGGGACGCACCGTTTGGCACCTTTATCCACGTTAACAATTCATACGCGACCTGAAGCGCACCAAATGTACGCCTATTGCTGCACTGTATACGTTAATTAGGGCTGCGGTTGACGCCGTTTTGACGTCAATTACGCCACCAGGAAGCTCTCCTCGTGGAGGCATTCTCGGCCACATGGACCCTAACAGACTGTCAAGTTTCGTGGCGATAGCTCGTATACTTTCGCCAATAACATGCAAAAACCGATTCTGTACGGACCTGTATTACGCAATTTTGGGCCGAATATTTGCTTGTCCGTATACACGTTTTTGCGTGTTTGTGAGAATACTATAAACGACTTATCATTGACCCTTGGCAGGGTGCTAGGGGTCATGGGGACGCACCGTTTGGCACCTTTATCCACGTTAACAATTCATAGTTGACCTGAAGTGCACCAATGTACGCCTATTGCTGTACTGTGAAGGTTTAATAGGGCTGCCCTTGACGTCGTTTTGACATCAATTACGTCACCAGGAAGCTCACCTCGTGCGGACAGTGTTGGCCCCAAGGACCATAACTGAATGCCAAGTTTCGTGGAGATAGTTCTTATACGTTCGCCAATAACATGCAAAAACCGATTCTCTATACGGGCCAGAATAAATCAATTTAAGGCCGAAAATATGTATGTCTGTATACGCGTTTTTGTGTATTTGTGAGAATACTATAAACGACTTATCATTGACCCTTGGCAGGGTATTAGGGGTCACGGGGACGCACCTTTTGGCACCATTATCCACGTTAACAATTCATACGCGACCTGAAGCGCACCGATGTACGTCTATTGCTATAGGTTAAATAGGGCTGCCGTTGTCGTTGTTTTGACGTCAATCACGTCACCAGCAAGCTCTCCTCGTGCAGACATTCTCGGCCCCATGGACCCTAACTAACTGCCAAGTTTAATGGAGCTCTTATACGTTCACCAATAACATGCAAAACCGATTCTCTACGGGCCTGTATAAGGCAATTTTGGGCCGAAATTTTCTGTTTGTATACGCGTTTTTGCGTGTTTGTGAGAATACTGTAAACGACTTATCAGTGACCCTTGGCAGGGTGTTAGGGGTCATGGGGACGCACCGTTTGGCACCTTTATCCACGTTAACAATTCATACGCGACCTGAAGCGCACCAAGTGTACGCCTATTGCTGCACTGTATACGTTAATTAGGGCTGCCGTTGACGCCGTTTTGACGTCAATTACGCCAACAGGAAGCTCTCTCGTGGAGGCAGTCTCGGCCACATGGACCCTAACAGACTGTCAAGTTTCGTGGCGATAGCTCGTATACTTTCGCCAATAACATGCAAAAACCGATTCTGTACGGACCTGTATAAAGCAATTTTGGGCCGAAAATTTGCTTGTCCGTATACACGTTTTTGCGTGTTTGTGAGAATACTATAAGCGACTTATCATTGACCCTTGGCAGGGTGCTAGGGGTCATGGGGACGCACCGTTTGGCACCTTTATCCACGTTAACAATTCATACGTGACCTGAAACGCACCAATGTACGCCAATTGTTGTACTGTGAAGGTTTAATAGGGCTGCCCTTGACGTCGTTTTGACATCAATTACGTCACCAGGAACCTCACCTCGTGCGGACAGTGTTGGCCCCATGGACCATAACTGACTGCCAACTTTCGTGGAGATAGTTTTTATACGTTCGCCAATAACATGCAAAACCGATTTTCTACGGGCCTGTATTAGGCAATTTAGGGCCGAAAATTTATATGTGTGTATACGCGTTTTTGCATGTGTTTGTGATAAT
This sequence comes from Congeria kusceri, assembly GCA_027627225.1. Taxonomy (NCBI): domain Eukaryota; kingdom Metazoa; phylum Mollusca; class Bivalvia; order Myida; family Dreissenidae; genus Congeria; species Congeria kusceri. The sequence continues at coordinate 53,358,216 of CM051029.1, forward strand.
ACTATAAGCGACTTATCATTGAGCCTTGGCAGGGTGTTAGCGGTCTGGGGACGCACCTTTTGGCACCTTTATCCACGTTAACAATTCATACGCGACCTGAAGCGCACCAACGTACGCCTATAACTGTAATGTATGCGTTAAATAGGGCTGGCGTTGACGGTCGTTTTGACGTCAATTACTTCACCAGGAAGCTCACCTCCTCCGTGCAGTCTCGGCCCCATGGACCCTATCAAAGTGCCAATTTTCGTGGCTATAGCTCTTATACTTTCGCCAATAACATGCAAACACCGATTCTCTACGGACCTGTATGAGGCAATTTAAGGCCGAAACTTTATATGTCCGTATAGCCGTAGTTGCGTGTTTGTGAGAATACTATAAACGGCTTATCATTGACCCTTGGGAGGGTGTTAGAGGTCATGGGGACGCACCGTTTGGCACTTTTGTCCACGTTAACAATTCATACGCGACCTGAAGCGCACCAATGTACGCCTATTGCTGTACTGTATCCGTTAAATAGGGCTGCCGTTGATGTCGTTTTGACGTCAATTACGTCACAAGGAAGCTCACCTCGTGTAGGCAGTCTCGGTCTCATGGACCCTAACCGACTGCCAAGTTACGTGGCTATAGCTCTTATACTTTCGCCAATAACATGCAAAAGCCTATACTCAACGACTTGTATAAGGGAATTTTGGTCCGAAAATTTGTATGTCCGTAAACGCGTTTTTGCGTGTTTGTGAAAATACTATAAACGACTTATCATTGACCCTTGGCAGAGTGTAACGGGGCATTTGGACGCATCGTTTGGCACCTTTATCAACGTTAACAATTCGTACGCGACCTGAAGCACACCAATGTTCCTCCATTGCTGTAGTATATTCGTTAAATAGGGCTGCCGTTGACGTCGTTTTAACGTCAATCACGTACCATGAATCTCCCCTCTAGCAGGCAGTCTCGGCTTATAGACCCTAACAGACTGCCAAGTTTCGTGGCGATAGCTCTTATACTTTTGCCAATAACATGCAAAAACCGATTCTCTAAGAGCATGTATAAGGCAATATTGGGCCGAAACAGTCTATGTCCGTATACGCGTGTTTGAGTGTTTGTGAGAATTCTATAAACGACTTATCATTGACCCTTGGTAGGGTCTAAGGGATGATGGGGACACACCGTTTGGCACCTTTACCCACCTGAAGCGCACCAATGTATGCTTTTACTGTACTGTATACGTTAAATAGGGCTGCCGTTGACGTCGTTTTGACATCAATTACGTCACCAGGAACCTCACCTCATGCAGGCAGACTCGGCCTTATGAACCCTAACAGACTGCAAAGTTTCCTGGCGATAGCTCTTACACTTTCGCCAATAACATGCAAAAACCGAATCTCTACGGGCCTGTATAAGGCAATTTTGGGCCGAAACTTTTCATGTCCGTATACGAGTTTTTGCGCATTTGTGAGAACACTATAAACGACTTATCATTGGCCCTTGGCAGGGTGTTCGGGGTCATGGGGACGCACCGTTTGGCACCTTTATCCACGTTAACACTTCGTACGCGACCTGAAGCGCACCAATGTACGCCAATTGCTGTACTGCATACGTTAAATAGGGCTGCCGTTGTCGTCGCTTTGACGTCAATTACGTCACCAGGAAGCCCACCTGATGCAGACAGTCTTGGCCCTATGGACCCTAACAGACTGCCAAGTTTCGTGGCGATAGGTCTTATACTTTTGCTATTAACATGCACAAACCGATTCTCTACGGGCCTGTATAAAGCAATTTTGGGCCGAACATTTCTATGTCCGTATACGCGTTTTTGCGTATTTGTGAGAATACTATAAACGACTTATCATTGACCCTTGAAAGGGTTTAACGGGGCATTGGGTCGCATCGTTTGGCACCTTTATCCACGTTAACAATTCGTACGCGACCTGAAGCGCACCAATGTTCGGCTATTGCTGTTCTGTTTACGTTAAATCGTCCTGCCGTTGACGTCGTTTTGACGTCAATTACGTCACCAGGAAGCTCACCTCGTGCGGGCAGTCTTGGCCCTATGGACCCTAACAGACTATCAAGTTTCGTGGCGATAGCTCTTATACTTTCGCCATTAACATGCAAAAACCGATTCCCTACGGGCCTGTATTTCGCAATTTTGGGCCGAAAATGTCTATGACCGTATACACGTTTTTGCGTGTTTGTGAGAATACTATCAATGTCTTATCATTGACCCTTGGCAGGGTGTTAGGGGTCAAGAGGACGGACCGTTTGCCACCTTTATCCACGTTAACAATTTATACGCGACCTGAAGCGCACCAATGCACGCCTATTGCTATACTGTATACGTTAAATAGGGCTGCCCTTGACATCGTTTTAACGTCAATTAAGTCACCAGGAAGCTCACCTCGTGCGGGCAGTCTAGGCCCCATGGACCATGACTAACTGCCAACTTTCGTGGCGATAGCTCTTATACTTTCGCCAACAACATGCAAAAACCCATTCACAACGGCTAGTATAAGGCAATTTTGAGTCGAACATGTTTGTGTCCGTAATTGCGTTTTTGCGTGTTTGTGAGAATACTATAAACGACCTATCATTGACCCTTGGCAGGGTCTAAGAGATCATGGGGACGCACCGTATGGCACCTTTACCCACGCTAACATTTCATACGCGACCTGAAGCGCACCAATGTACGCCTTTTACTGTACTGTATACGTTCAATAGGGCTGCCGTTGACGTCGTTTTGACGTCAATTACGTCACCAGGAAGCTCATCTCATGCAGGCATTCTCGGCCCTATGAACCCTAACAGACTGCAAAGTTTCGTGGCGATAGCTCTTACACTTTCGCCAATAACATGCAAAAACCGATTCTCTACGGGCCTGTATAAGGCAATTTTGGGCCGAAACTTTTTATGTCCGTATACGAGTTTTTGCTTGTTTATGAGAACACTATAAACGACTTATCATTGACCCTTGGCAGGGTGTTAGGGGTTATGGGGACGCACCGTTTGGCACCTTTATCCACGTTAACAATTCATACGCGACCTGAAGCGCACCAATGTACCCCAATTGCTGTACTGTATACGTTAAATAGGGCTGCCGTTGACGTCGTTTCGACATCACACACGTGACCAGGAAGCTCACCTCGTGTAGGCAGTCTCGGCCCAACGGATCCTAACAGACTGCCAAGTATCGTTGCGATATCTCTTATTCTTTTGCCAATAACATGCAAAAACCGATTATCTACGGCCTGAATAAGTCAATTTAGGGCCAAAACTTTATATGTCTCTATAGGCGTTTTTGCGTGTTTGTGAGAATACTATAAACGGCATATCATTGACCCTTGGCAGGGTAGTAGTGGTCAGGGGGACGCACCGTTTGGCACCTTTATCCACGTTAACAATTCATACGCGACCTGAAGCGCACCAAATGTACGCCTATTGCTGCACTGTTTACGTTAATTAGGGCTGCCGTTGACGCCGTTTTGACGTCAATTACGCCACCAGGAAGCTCAGCTCGTGGAGGCATTCTCGGCCACATGGACCCTAACAGACTGTCAAGGTTCGTGGCGATAGCTCGTATACTTTCGCCAATAACATGCAAAAACCGATTCTGTACTGACCTGTATTACGCAATTTTGGGCCGAATATTTGCTGTCCGTATACACGTTTTTGCATGTTTGTGAGAATACTATAAACGACTTATCATTGACCCTTGGCAGGGTGCTAGGGGTCATGGGGACGCACCGTTTGGCACCTTTATCCACGTTAACAATTCATACGTGACCTGAAGCGCACCAATGTACGCCTATTGCTGTACTGTGAAGGTTTAATAGGGCTGCCCTTGACGTCGTTTTGACATCAATTACGTCACCAGGAAGCTCACCTCGTGCCGAAAGTGTTGGCCCCATGGACCATAACTGAATGCCAAGTTTCGTGGAGATAGTTCTTATACGTTCGCCAATAACATGCAAAACCGATTTTCTACGGGCCTGTATTTGGCAATTTTGGGCCGAAAATTTCTATGTGTGTATACGCGTTTTTGCATGTGTTTGTGATAATACTATAAGCGACTTATCATTGAGCCTTGGCAGGGTGTTAGCGGCCTGGGGACGCACCTTTTGGCACCTTTATCCACGTTAACAATTCATACGCGACCTGAAGCGCACCAACGTACGCCTATAACTGTAATGTATGCGTTAAATAGGGCTGGCGTTGACGGTCGTTTTGACGTCAATTACTTCACCAGGAAGCTCAATAAGTTCATTTTTATATCAGAGCCTGTAAATGAAATGTCCGGACAGCCCTCCTACATGTATGGTCAATAGATTGGAGCTTTGTTATCAATTGCAATCTTCGGGAAAAGTGCGTCTCGAAAATGAATCAAGGCATCTGTGAAAATCTGCATACCACGTATAACTTAAGCTGCCAAAGCTGAGTGCATAATTTGCAATTGACCGTTACAATGATACTTGCTATGTGCTCCAACGGAACGTAAGTACATTTAATAATACGCTATTTATCCTTCTTAGTCGCTAGAACAAATAGTATAATATTATAATCCCTTACGATAAGTGAAGCCATACGTTTAGCCTGCCAACCTTTAGACATACATAAGTTATTCTGGCGAACCAGACGTTTAGCCTGTCAATTGTCAAACATACATAAGGTATTTTGGCGAACGTTTATTCAATGCAGAGACTTATATTTACATCACATCATTTCGCTCAGACAAGCCTTGTTGGCCGGTTAAGGGGGACATGAATATCGGTGGTACATTAAATAGAAACAAATTATCATATTAAGATATTGTTGCTTAGACAAACATTTATCGACATATATAGTCATGCGACTACTCAACATGGATAACTAGCATACAAGTTGTAATTGTGTAGTTTTGGGCTGGAGGCCTTATTTAATAATAATAAACACTTAGTAATACTATACTATTTTATTTATTGTATATAACGATGAAGACAATAACATAAATCAACAACACTTCGGAATGTGTTTGAGTACATCTCATGTTTTACTGTTAACAACACTATCACAACATGCAGTTATTGCACCTATTTAATAAATGCATTTCGTATTACAATTTTATTTGCTAGAAATAAATATAATAGTTTCATGTATTTTCCCGGAATCTTGGTTATTGCAACTCTTAGAATGAACAAGCTCGTGTATAGCAATGCACGCGTGTCATCTGAGATTTTAAAGTGTTGTTTGTGAAAACAAAATATTTTATTGACATACTAACTTTTACTTTTATTTACAATGTATATACTATTGTATATGTTTCATTCAGTCAGCATGCGATGATGTCTTATAGGCTAGTAAACAATAGAATATCAACATGTTGACAGGATTACAACACGAACACGTGTTTCGTTCGCATTCATAAAATGCCAATGTAAAAATCCAATACATAAACCAGCAAATCAATGGATTTCGATACCAAATTTGACTCACAGTTAACATTAGGTGCATACATTTTCAAACTGCTAACGAAAAGATCCTTGAAGGTAAAACGTGTATTTTTCGCACCATTGGCGTATGCCATGACGTCCGTGCGTCCGTGCGTGCGTAAACCGTTGAGCCGACTTAATGAAATTTCACATAAATGTTCTTTGGGTTATCCTCTACCAAAGTTGCTTAAATAGTTCCTGTCCGGTGCACAAGATGGCAACCAGAAGTATACGATAATAATATAATAAATTTTTAAACACAATCTCCTCTAAAACACCTAGGTGGATTTTCAAATAATTTTCCAGAAATGTTCCTTGGTTGGTCCTCTACTAAAGTTGCTAAAATGGTTCCGCTCCGTTAAAAAATGGCTGCTAGGAGACAGGGTCATTTTTCCTTATATGGATATATTGAAAACGTTGAACATCTTCTTGTCAAAAATTACAGGTTGGATTTCGAAATAATTTCACATAAATGTTTCTTGGGCTGTTCTCTACCAAAGTTGAGCCAATGGATTTGGTCCGTTGTAAAACATGGCCATCAGGGGAGCGGGGATATGTTAACTTACATGATATTATTGAAAACTTTGAAAATCTTGGCAGAAACCACTGCTGTTTCAAAAAATTTGACGGAAATGTTCCTAAGGTGGTTCTCTACCAAGATACTTGACAGTTTTTGATTTGTTAAAAAAGCCTGGCGCCAGAGTGTGGGGCCTTTTGCCTTATATTGCATATCAGGATCTTTTCGCTTGTGACACTCCTTACTTAATGAGCCAGTGGAGCGATACAAGGGCTCGTGTGCCTTGTGTTCTAATAGGACTTCATGTTAATGGTAGCTTCCAACTACCACGTCTATCAGTTATGTATTCTTGGTCAAAAATACACAATGCAAGTTTTGATCACGCTTTTGACGAATTTATATATACACTCTGCGAGACAAATATTCAGGTCTATTGTCGCATACAATAAAATGTTTCGTAATTCGTTAAATGCATCAACACCTGTACACTTAGTTACTTATATGTATACGTTTTGGGGTATTACTACATTATGAAAGACATCTATTGTAATCCTCATCAATTTTTTCTTTAAATTGGAGCATGATAATTTTCACGTCATTTGACCTCGTATTCATGTCAATTTTGCCTCGACATAAAAGTCCAGTTAATAATTTATATCAAAATAGCATTAAATACGCTCGAGTCATTCCAGATTAATTGGATACTTCCACATCATTTCATATGGCATTTCACATGGGTCTAGTCATGAGTTTCATTTTCGTTCAAATATAATACATGCATGCTTCTTCTCTTATTCTCCACATGTGGTTGATATCACTTTCTCCTGCTTCATCCTGCTGACGATACGTTTTAGAAATTAATCTCAAACATATGATCTACGTTCAAATGTAAATACGGTTTATACATAACATTTTCATTAAAGCCTCAGTCACACATTCCCGATTATGGCTCCCGATAGCGTCCCCACAGCGCTAAGATACAAATTATAAAAAAAATCGGGAATGTAGGAACGCTGTCTGGAGGTGTCGGAACGCTGTCGGTACGTTGTTCTAAGAATCGGGAATTATCGAGACATGTTCGGCGTGATCGGCCAAGCAACCCCGACAGTTAAAGTTTTCCCTTAACATTCGGGAGACTCAGCCGAATGTGTATTGTCGGGACTCTGTCGGGATAGATTCGGCTGTATCGGTTCAAATTCGGGATGGTGTCGGGACGTTATCGGGACAATGCCTTGTGGAACCGGATTGATAATGCATTATAAATTATATAGAAATATAACGTCTAGAGTATTGCGGCAGTCAAAATTCCCCAGTATGGCTACCGACAGCGTCCCGATAGCGCAACGATACAAATAATCAAACATTCGGGAATGTCTGAACGCTGTCGAGAAACTGTCGGGAAAGTGTCGGATCGCATTCGGGAGAATCGGAACGCTGTCGGGACTCTGTCGAAACGCTTTCTGGACGCTGTCGGGAAATATTCGATCTTATGATCAAAAATTGAATTTTGAGCCCCGATTCTCAGAATATTGTCCCGACGTTTGACATTATTTGATTCGGGACGCTGTCGGCTCAAGAAAGGCAGTGAAAATCCGGAATGTGTGACTGGGGCATTAACCTTTTCCTATGACATAGATACATTCAGTAGTCGATAATAGTGATTAATAAGATTTCAATAAAACACTCGCATTTCCTTTTGCAAAGTAGAAAGGATAGAACTAAAATATACGAGGGCATGCTCAAGGGTAATTGTGGAAGAATTGTATCATTATTAGTTACACGTGTGTTGGTTAATCATATGCTTTAAAATAGATATTGCGTGTATTGGATAGGGAGGGCAATGTATATGACATGAAGGGCATATACATATATACGTTGGTTGCGGCGTTTCTTGTCACATTTTCATGTTCATTAATTGAAATTAACCGGCAATCATGTTAGGAATTGTTTTATAAGATGCCATGAAAAACGTTCAAAAACTAGATGAAAGTGACTGAAACCGATTGGAGATACCCATCACTGCATAAGCAACATGGTTGTTTAATGTCGGGCAATGCAAGCGACATGAATTACCTTTGGTTTAATTTGGTTTTTGATAATCAGATTACTAATAAAGGAGCATGTCTATAAGTTTAAATATCATTATGTTCACATTAACATATTTAGTATCGTACACCACACTAAGTTCATTTGTTTCATATGTATTTGTTTCGATTTGACACAACAACAGCGGATATATTTCCAACATTATGGGAAGAAAACATTAACATTTACAAGATGTGAGACAAAATTATTTATTATTTTATATCGAGCATAGGTCTTGATATAATGACTTTCTCAGAGATCATAGTTTAGTTTACGTGCAAAACAAGATCGTATTGTGAATGGGTTCATGGATAATATAAGCCTTAGGGTCAATATAAAATGGATGTGATTTTTGTAGCCGCGTACACGTACATGTTTTTAATCTTGCATCATAGCCAAACGTTACTTTTCAAAGCTTTTTATTGGAAATAATTATGTATGCGATCTTATATTGTAGAAGTATATCAACTTATATGCCAGTATTGTAGAAGTATATAAACTTATATGTCAGTATTGTAGGAGTATATTAACTTATATGCCAGTATTGTAGAATTATATCAACTTATTTGACAGTATTGAAAAAGTTTATCAACTTATATGCCAGTATTGTAGGAGTATATCAACGTATATGAGAGTATAGTAGAAGTATATCAACGTATATGAAAGAATAGTAGGAGTATATCATTTTATATGACAGTATAGTAGGAGTATATCAACTTATATGACAGTATAGTAGGAGTGTATCAACTTATTTGACAGTATAGTAGGAGTATATCAACTTATATGACAGTATATTAGGAGTATATCAACTTATATGACAGTATAGTAGGAAAGTATAGTAGGAATATATCAACTAATATGACAGTATTGTAGGCGTATATCAACTTATATAACAGTATAGTAGGAGTATGTCAACCTATATGACAGTATTGTATGAGTATATCAACTTATATGCCAGAGGGATGGACATATTGAACTAACACTATGCATTATACAAATATAGAAATAATTAAAGGCTGAAATATTTATGCAAACTCTGCGGTTCACGTGTATGTATTATATACTTGTACATTTACATGTAGCCTAAAAGTAATTGAACAATAATGTTAGACTGACGAAAACGTACTTGGAATCCAAATCAAATTGATATTAAAGAGGTACGTAAACTATAATATTCTTTTATTTTTAAGAAGTCGGTAATTGTATATTTAAATAAAAATAGAATAAATGTTGAGAATATCTTATGTTCAGAAATGCGCCTTAAGAGAGAAATTTAACTAAAATATGTTTTACTGCGCAATAAAAAAATAAGGCACATTTGTATACAGCGTATCGACTAGAGACCGATTTTTGCCCACAAGCGCTGTGGTCGCATTTTTTTATTCAGATGCTAATATTGCCGTTGCCGTCTAATAAACGGGTCTGTATTGACAGAAAATATATCTGTATTATTCGGTAAAAACAATAGTTGTGTCAATGTTGACGTTCTTTACGTCAGTAAGTTGCGAAAGAGACCCGAAATAAATATACACAGTGACACATTTCCTCTTTAATTCTTAATGATTTGGGGGGAATAGGAAAGTGATGGTAACTTAATTGCAGTTATCAATAACGGTATGCGTAGCGAGTTCCATTAATATGTATAATACTGTACGGTGCTCAATTACAGTAATATTACCAACTGCGCCTATTAATTTTACTTATTGACTATGTACGTTGTATAGGCTGTAATGTTTAGAAATGTGATGACATATGTAGTTAGTCAATAACTGTTGACCAGACAAACCACGTGGTTAATACACGGATGATGTGTGGTGCATGTATTTAACACTTTTAGAAAACAGTATATAAATAAATAATATTGGAAGCATACAAATATGATAAAATTTATTGAACTCTTACAGACTGACAATCAAAAGACAATTAGAAACCTTGCCATATTTATTTTTAATGCTTTTAAATTGAGAACATAATTATATTATCAATAGTTTCTCTCCATATAACTATTTTATGTCTCAGTTTACAATGTTACGTTTCATTGAATTATAACAAAATATACACGAATTTGTTGTACTAGCATGTTAAAAACTTAATACGATTTACGTTTTGTTATTCATACTATATAAATGTTAAAATTGGTATTGCATAAAACAGTTATTTATATGCCTGTACGTGTTTGACCACGTTTGACTATATTGTGTTGTAATATATGTGTACGCATGGGCTTTAAAGCCTAATGTATGTTGAAATAAACTCATGTAACCTATGTTTTTTGTGATATGAGCAAACTGTTCAGCAGCAGATCACAGAATACGTTTTATATAAGGTAATAATGATGTTCATAGTTTCGAAAATGGTCGAGTACGTGTGGTTACCTGTAATTAATATATATTATTCTTCAATGGGAGATATTTTAACTTTTTATTTCATTAGATATATTTATTTATAGTCTTATCCCCACCGAGTCAAAATGTCAAAACATTTATCCCCTCTATATTTGTTATATGTACGTTTTGAAAAACAATAAACTGTAAACGTTACGCCTATATTCTCTGCAATAATTCTGAGTGTACATGACTTTAGAGGTAATTGACACAACATTAAATACAACACCATATACACTGTAAACGATAGTGTGAAGCCCACCACCAGGAATCAAAAGTTAAACCGAGTGTTTGTTACAGAAAAGAGCATGTTACATATATACATATAGTTTCAATTGATATTTCAAGAAATAAAAATCGATCATTGAAGGATCCTCATATATTATCTTCAAAACATATGTGACAATTGTGGTGCTAAAGGTTCATATTATCATATACAGAAATAAACGTTATATTGTTAACACAAAGGTCATTGTTTTTTAATGGTAATATTAATGGAGAGGAGTTAAAAATGTTCGTGACAAAACCTGGAGAGGTCTTTTGTGTTCTTGTAGATTACTTCTTTTAAAGCAACACAAAAGGTGCAAATGGCGAAATTCAGAATTTACAATAAAACGGTTATCTTAGCGTCTGTCTTAGCATGTGTTTACATTAGTATTTAGCAGAAACATTTCGTTTGCTGCATACTGTTTGCAGCAAAAACACTGATCCTCCAAGTAAAACTGTTTACAAACACTAGCTTTTTTTCTAACGAATTTCGTGACGTTGCGGGTTAAATCCGACTAATCACCGCCAAGGTTCGGCGAGCTACACGATACTCTACATAAAACACGAGGAACTTACTAGGCTATTTCGTAGTGTACTACTACAATTATAACTACTACTACTAATATTTTTCCTCCTTTTATTGCTACTACTACTATTACAGCTACTAATACTAATACTACAAATACTAACACTACTTTTACTACTACAATTACTTTTAGGGGACATAAATGAAGATCAACTGAAAAACAACACACGTCTTTCTCAGACCTTATCCTTGTACAACCTGCGTAACGTCATCACTCAAGCTACACGGGTCACGGCCAATACGTCTACGTTAATTGATCCGATTATAATTTCAGACAATCTGACCTGTTTAGACTGTGAAGTAATTAATATCCCGCAATCCATAAGTGATCATCATGCAACGGCTATTCATTTTAAAACTCCCGTTATTAATTGTAAACCAAGTCAAAGACACGTTTGGTTGTACAAATATGCTGACTTTGAGCGCCTTAACAATCTTATTTCCGATACAAACTGGAATTTTATTCGAGAGACCAATGTTCACGAGGCTACCATGTTGTTTACAAAAAAACTTATTGAACTCATGAAACTTTGTATTCCACATAAACTAGTTACAGTTAGGCCTAATGACAAACCGTGGTATGATTCTCAGATAAGAACGTTATCTCGTAAACGGGACAGACTCAAACATATATCTATTAATAACCCTACCGCAAATAACTGGAACAAATACAAGCAAATTCGAAATAAAGTTAGCAATATGATTAAACAAGCTAAAGAACAATTCCATGCAAACCTTGAAACATCTCTTACCGATTTTAACTCATCAAATCCAAAAAAATATTGGAAAACTTTAAAACAACTCATGAAAATGAGTTCTCACTCTGATACCATACCGCCACTACAATCGACTGATTCTGATGGCAATCTAATTATACATATGTCAAATACCCAGAAAGCAAACTGTTTAAACAATTATTTCGTCTCAATATCCTCATTAGATGACTTGACTGGAGTCCTACCCCCATTTATCAATCTTGCCAATGAAACCATGCAAAATGTTTCAGTTTCCGAATCAGAAATCATAGATATTATCAAATGTTTATTTACAAACAAAGCTGTAGGCGGAGACCTTGTTAGTCATCTAGTTTTAAAGAAAACTTGTCACTCTATTTCCAAGCCCTTATGTATTTTATTCAACAAATCATTAGATGAATGTACATTTCCAAACTCATGGAAGTCAGCTATAGTGATGCCATTATTTAAAAAGGGTGATCCTAACTTACCATCTAATTACCGGCCAATTTCGCTTTTGAGTTGTGTAGGCAAGCTTATGGAGAGAGTTGTTTACAAACATTTATACAATCATTTAGTTGGTAATAACTTGCTGTATTCTAACCAATCGGGTTTTCTTAAAGGTCATTCAACTGTTTCTCAATTAATTGATATATTTCATCAAATAGCAAAAGGTATTGATGAAAGGAAATTCACATGCATGGTATTCTGTGACATTTCTAAGGCATTTGACCGAGTATGGCACAAGGGTTTACTCTTCAAATTAAAACAAAATGGTTTTAACAGTAATTTACTTAAATGGATCGAAAGTTATTTAAGTAGTCGAAAACAGCAAGTTTTTGTCGGGGATTCTACTTCTCAGGCGCTAGAAATAAACGCTGGTGTTCCTCAAGGCTCTGTCCTTGGTCCTCTATTTTTTCTTGTTTATGTAAACGATATTGTACAAAACCTTCAAAGTATCTCTCGTCTGTTTGCAGATGACACATCCCTTTCATATACTTGTTCAAATTCGACCGAACTTGAAATGGTACTCAACCATGATTTAAGTGTTATTAACACCTGGGCAAAAAGATGGCTTGTAGACTTTAATCCACAAAAAACCGAGGCAATTCTATTCACAACACAATCATCCATTCCCCTCCCACATCTTGTTTTTAATAATGTGCCTGTTCAATTTGTTGAAAATCACAAACATCTTGGTCTCACATTCAGCGCTAATGGTAAATGGCACGATCATGTCTCCAGTTTAGTCAAATCATCATCAAAAGTGCTTGGCATCATGCGCAAACTAAAATACATGATCTCTAGAAAGACGTTGAACCAAATTTATATTTCACATTTAAGACCACTATTAGAGTACGCATGTGTCGTTTGGGATGGTTGTGCAATGTACGAAAAAGAAAGTTTAGAAAAAATTCAGAACGAAGCGGCTAGAATAGTAACCGGGCTTACAAAATCTGTTTCATTGACTAATTTGTATTCTGAAATCAGCTGGCATAGGTTATCAGAACGTCGAAAATATCTTAAACTAACTTATATGTACAAATTACATAATGGCCTATGTCCCAGTTACTTAATGAATTTATTACCAGAAACTGTTTTTCAACAATCTACTAGAAATCTTAGAAATGCAAACGATTATGTTATAGTATCAAGACGCACCGAACTCTATTCGCGATCTTTCATACCGTCGGCTATCGACCTATGGAACAATTTAAATAATGAAATTAAAACGTGTACTTCTCTCTTGCAATTCAAAACCGCTTTAAAACAATTAATGTTAAGAAATCGCGAAACACCAACATATTACTTCGTTGGTGATAGAAAAACATCAATTATACACGCCAGACTAAGAAATAATTGTAGCAACTTAAAACTACACTTATATAACAACAAATTGGAACCTTCGCCTTTATGTATTTGTGGTGAAGTTGAATCGGTTTACCACTTCTTTTTTACTTGCTCACTATTTACTGCACAACGTACAACTTTTTTCGCTAAGTTACAATCTATAGAACCATTAAACTGTGATACTATTCTTTTTGGTAATAGTAGTTTTGATCATGATGCAAACTGCAAAATTTTTCTAAATGTCCAACAATTTATTAAGACGACAAAGCGTTTTTCATAATCTTGCAGTAGTTAAAGCTTGACTTGTTATATGCTGGACAGGACTCGTTTTGTTTTGTTTTTTTCCCCCAATTTAGTTTGCCTTTCATGATTATTAATTTCTCGTACAGTTTATTAGATTGCTTTTCTTTTTATTTGCTATTCATATATGTTTATTTTCATATTTGAGCGTACTTGTGACTCGTTCAAAATTACATACATCGCCCGAAACACGTAATTAAATCACACAGGGAAAGACCACATATAATGTTGTTAGAACTTTAGGTCCTACCCTTTTTTCATATGAATGTATCGATAAATAATTTATGTATGTATAAATGTCATTTGTACTTGTACTTCATTATGAAAATAAAATATGTTTAAACTACAATTACTTCTAATACTACTACTTCTAGTACTTCTACTACTACTATTACTACTACTTCTACTACTACTACTACTACTACTACTACTACTACTACTACTACTACTACTACTGCTACTCCTACTACTACTTTTACTACTACTATTGCTAACACGGCTATTACTATTACTTTTGCTACCACTGCTATTACTATTACTATTATTACCACTATTACTACTACTATTACAATTACTTGTATTATTACTATTATTATTATTACTACAATTACTATTACTTATATTACTTCTATTGTTATTACTTTTACTACTACTACTACTACTACTACTACTACTACTAATACTAGTATTACTACTACTACTACTACTACTACTACTACTACTACTACTACTACATAACTACTACTACTGGAACTACTACTACTACTATTACTTATAATAACTATTACTACTACTATTCTTACTACTAATACTACTACTACTACTACTACTACTACTACTACTACTACTACTACTACTACTACTACTACTACTACTACTACTATAACTACTACTTTTAATACTACTACTACTATTACTTATAATAACTACAACTATTCTTACTATTATTACTACTACTAATGCTACTACTACTACTACTACTACTACTACTACTGCTGCTACTACTACCACTATTACTACTACTATTGCTAACACTGCTATTACTATTACTATTGCTACCACTGCTATTACTATTACTATTATTACTACTATTACTACCACTATAATTATTACTGTTACTATATGTATTACAAGTATTACTACAATTACTATTACTCATATTAGTTATATTGTTATTACTTTTACTACTTCTACTACAACAACAACTACTACTACTACTACTTCTACTACTACTACTACTACTATTACTTATAATAACTACTACTACTATTATTATTACTACTACTACTACTACTACTATTTCAATTACTACGACTACTACCACTACTGATATTATTACTTATAATAACGATTACTACTATTGTTACTACTAATACTACTTCAATTACTACTATTACTACTACTACTACTACTACTACCACGACTACTACTACTACTACTACTACTTCTACTAGCACTGCTACTACTACTACTACTACTACTACTACTACTACTTCTACTACCACTACTACTTCAACTACTACTACTACTACTACTACTACTACTACAACTACTACTACTACTACTACTACTACTACTACTTCTACTACTACTTCTACTGCTGCTACTGCTATTACTACTACTACTACTACTACTACTACTACTATTATTACTACTAATAATAATACTACTACTTCTACTACTAGAACTACTACTATCTATTATTACACTACTTCTACTACTATTACTACTACTTCTACTACTACTACTACTACTACTACTACTACTACTACTACAACTACCACTACTACTTCTACTACTAGTATTACTTATAATAACTACTACTACTATTCTTACTACAATGACTACTACTACTACTGCTACTACTACTACTACTACTACTACTACTACTACTACTACTACTACTGCTACTACTTTCACGACTAATACTCCTACTACTACGTCTACTACCACTACTACTAAAGTGCCTTACCTCTTACTTTCCTTGGATTTTTCTGTCGTATTGGGCCAAGGAGACTAGCAGACAATGTCTTGTGGTTTTACTCACAAGGCATCGTAGCTGGTCACCTTGGTCCAAACTTTATTTTAACATCGTTAGTATGTATTTATCCAATGCAATCGAATAATTCCCGCACATTACACTTGTTCTTGTTCACAATTGCTGAGAATGTAATAGTCTCCCATTGTTGACATTATTTTTCTCTGGCGGTTGCTAGAATCCAATATGAATCCAACATACTCTCAAGTTATTATTGATGTTTATTTAACACACACATATATATATATATATATATATATATATATATATATATATATATATATATATATATATATATATATATATATATATATGTGTTAAATAAACATCAATAATAACTATATATATATATATATACGTTACCTTGTTAGTATTAACATCCAGTAATAACACTAAAGTATTTTAGTATTTAATACGTTATGTAAGAAGTGATCAGCGTTCTGTTTTCCGCCATTTTGTTTCGATGGCCGAATTGTGGCCGATTTGTGGCCGAAATGCGTACGGTTGTCCTTGGCCAGTTTTCAAACGTTGGTCCACCAAATTTCGGCCAGTTTTCGATTCTTGGTTGGCCGTTTTGTGTTCGATCGGCCCAAAAACGAACGTCTGGCCAAGATTCGATCATTCGATAGTCAGTCTAAGATTCGTTTTCACGGAGATTGCAGCAACATCAGCATTAAGTTAAAGTAAATCCTTTTGACCACAATTTCACGGTGCTTATTCGTCGGATGACATTTAAACGCATTTCGTTTATCTTTCAAGAAGTCTGCGTAAAACACATGTGCATACATTTAAATCCAGCGTCTGTGAACACTTCGCGCGTGTCTACGTCGTTACGCATATGCAGAAGCTATTTTTAAACTCGGAGGAGAACTTCGGAGAACTGAACGCACACTTTCACTTTTATTGTCTATATTCCGAAATAACAATTTGATTAAACTAAAGAGCTGAATATCATTGAACGTGTACCTTGGTTTAACGTTTTAAAACTTAAATAAAATATAGACAGCTGAATTATGCGTTGACTATGAAATACTGTATAGACCTCTACTGTACATCATAGACCGTTGTACACGCTACCATACCGAGTAACATGATAATGCCTAGAGCTAGGCCCCAACAATTTCTGGTGGCCGCGGTGGGATTAGTTAAATTAACTAGCAAATCCAGTGATGCGACTTTTACGCTGCAATTTATTTTGAAGAGTATTTTCGTGTTTTTAAAATAATTGGTTTAAATAGATACGGAAACCAGCGACATTTTAAATAAGCGACTAACAATAATAACATACAAGCAGCTATTAGCAGTTTACTTACCGTTAATTTAACATTAACATTAAATGAACACGTTATATATTGTTTGATTGCAAAATTGTGTTAAGCAATCTTATTGGAAGAGTAATAATTGGTATGTATACAAGTAATAACCTTCTGATAAAATAATTATCTATACGTGAACATTAAGACTTTGATAAAGTAATTAAAGTGCGCATATGCTGACCTGACTGAAGACGATTTGGGCAGTATTTTGTCGCGTTTAGTAAATATTTAATACAATAACACAATGGCAGAACCTAGACCAGTTGACAGTGAGGGAGAAATATTTTTCCGCTAGCGGAACGGGAGCGGTGTGCAATATGATGATTACTGCGAACGAGCGGGTGAGAAAGCATGTAGGAGTACGGCTGACGTCGAGCGCCTAGAGGATCGAACATCCGGTTCAAACCCCAGTAGTGCTGTTGATTAACAGTTGTTTAACATCAACGAGGCGCTGAAGTGTATGGCCAAAGAGATCAGCAGTTTAAAGGACGCCGCGCGCAGAACACCGACAGCAGCTGATGTGAATAACAACGAGGCTAACGACGATGAGCGCCGACCTACCGGAAGCGGTCATGGGGTGACCGGAAACATCAGTCACTATCGCGAACTTCGAGCGACAGACGCAAATCATGGTGCATCGGTGCGGCATTCGCCTTTATGGTGTACCTGCGAACGGTCAGATCACACGTAGATACGAACCCTCTGTTGAATACGGTCAGGAGCGGAACGGTTTTCAACGACGCGAGTATCCAAGCGGTAGTATAGGAGTGACAGATGGTGATCAAACTCCACACTATGCACCCAGGGCGGGTATCGGGCTTGAGAGATAAAGAGCGGACAATCGTGAAGGCCTGCAGTTTGAACGAGATTGTGTGCAGCCAAACAATTTCCACGGTAACGCACGCAGACAATATCCGTAGGCAGCGCATGCTTATGATCGGGACACTCATGCATTAAGACCACCGGCTGTGCGAATGGCGCAATTTACAGGTAAAGAGGAATGGCAAACGTGGATCAGTTGTTACCAAGGCTGTCGCATTTGCTAAACAACTACTATGAAGTGTTGCACGAGATCGATAGTAGGTTCCGGGTGATAGAGTTCCGCGTCGTTTGCGGCTAAATTTAGCCGTCGTTCGCAGCGACATGTCGAAACCGTAGAAGAGTTCGCACTGGACTTGAAAAGACTCTACGGCAAAGCGCACAGTGGCCGTGATGGAAGAACGCGCGATAAAAACCTAGTGCGGCTGTTTTTAGATGGGCTCTATGATGAGGACATACGATTCGAAGTTGAGTACAATAAAGAGCCGAGGAATATAGAAGAAGCAGTGTACTACGCGGTGAGCTTCTTACAGATACGCAGTATACACAGAGAGGCGCGCAAGTGCTTCTACTGTCACGTGAAGGGGCACTTTGCCCGTGAATGTCCGAAAACGAAAAGCGAACCGGAAGTTAAGTCTGCATCCGCAAAGTAGAAGGAAGTAGACCATTTAAACGCGAGAGGACCAGCCCTTGCGGCCAAAAGGAGGTCCCAGTAGAGCAGCGTAGCGAGCAAGGCCAACAGGAAATCATTCAAGAAACCAGAAGAGTGTCGGAACACAAGGACGCAAAGGAGAGGCTGCGAGACCTCGGTGATGGTCTGTTCGTGAATGGGAGTGTGAACGAAATACCGGTTATGTTCACAACAGACACAGGAGCGTTCAGAACCATAATCTCTGAGAGATTGTACCACAAGATACCGGAAGGGTGTAGTCCGGTGTTGAGCGGAAGCGCCAGCGTGAGAGGGGCTAGTGGGTGCTTATCAAGGAGATGAGCAAGGGCGTGTTCAAGCTGAAGCTTGGTGAGGTGGAGGTACACCGTGATTCAATCGTTGCGGAGATTGATGACGAAGTTCTTCTGGGTTATGATGTGTTAGCGAATGGTGTTGATGGGCCGGCTGACATTTTGATTAGCCGTGGTGTCATTTTTCTCGACGGTCAAGAGATACCATGTGTTAACCGATCGCAATGTGATAAATTGCGAAAGGTCACTGTTGCTGATGATACGGTGGTTCCAGGGAACTCCGAGGCGTTGGTTGATGTTTTCGTTGAGAGAACGGAATGGGACGACCACCTCATAGTTGACTTTGTCGTCGAACCAACAGATGCGTTCCGGCAGCGGTATTCGCTAGTTATGGCGACAACAGTTGTGGACGTTAATAGATCAGCAGCGTGTATGATCAGAATAATGAATCTTTTCAGTTTCGATGTTAGCCTGAAGCAAGACGCAGAGATTGCAATAGCTGAAAGAGTTGATAGGGAGTGAGCATTTTGACCGACGCAGAAAGCAAAGACTGCTTGAACGAAATGTCCGCGGTTAGGAGAATCAACGTTGGGAGATTGAGCGAGCGCGCAGATGATATGCGTCCGATCCCTACGGCGGGCGATGAGGAGGTGCCGGACCATCCGGAAGTCGTTAGAGGGCAGGACTCCGGAGGAAAGGCGGAAACTAGCTGGTCTTTGAAGAAGTACGGGGACACCGTTTCAAGAACGAATGGGACATAGGGGTTACCAACGTAGCGAAACACGCCACAAACACCGGAAGTGCTGAACCAATAAACAAGCGACCAAGAAGGATACCGCTAGCCTATGCTAACGAGGAAAAGAAGGCCATTGAAGATCTGTTGCAAAAGGGTATGATTCGTAAATGTGTATCACCGTGGGCCTCGCCTATAGTGCTAGTAAAAAAGAAGTCAGGCAGGTGCGATCCGCCCCTGTGTTGATTATAGGCGTGTGAACGCGCTGGTCAAACTAGATGGCTTCCCCTTACCTAGGGTACAAGACTGTTTAGACGCTGTAGCAGGTTCAGCGCTCGTTAGCAGTTTTGATTTAACAAGAGGGTATTTCCAGATACCGTTGAAAGATGAGGATATACCTAAAAGCGCCTTTGTATGTAAGTTCGGTCACTACAAGATGACCCGTATGCCGTTCGGATTGAATAATGCAAGTAGCCCCTTCCAGCGGACCATGGAGCTGATACTACAAGGGCTTCAATGGGAAATATGTCTCATCTATATCGACGATGTGGAAGTGATTTCAGTCAGCACCTCAAGCGAGTGGATCAGGTATTCGGGCGCATAAGGCAAGCAGGTATGGAGCTCCGCCCAGATAAGTGTCACATGCTACAAACGAGCGATGTGTTCCTTGGGCACGTCGTAACAGAAGATGGAGTGCTTCCTGACTAACGTGGCGAAGATTGCTGGATGGCCTAGACCTGTTAACGCCAAACAGGTCAAGCAATTCGTAGCGACCGGCTCTTACTACCGTAGGTTCGTAAAGGGCTTTGCGAAGCTAGTCAGACCTCTGGTGGACCTAACCCGGAAGGACGCGCACTTTGAATGGACCGAATAATGTGAGATCGCATTCTCGAAAGTAAAGGAGATCCTGGCCCCGCGACTACGAACGTTACTTAAGTCCAGTGTTAGACTTAAACTTATTTGTTTTGCTCAAATTCCGACTTGAGATGAGTCTGGAAATAATTTGATGACTACGAAAATTTTTAATCTTAAACTAAGTCTTAAATTTGAGTTTTAGATTACTTTTTTTGAGACAGCGTTCATGTTGTCTCAAAAAAATAATAACAAGCTTAAAAATGGCAGACAATGTGATAGAACGCATCGAGCGTATGGAAATGTTGGCGGAACGGAGGCGGGAGAGAGTGCCAAGAATCTTTAGAGATCGGAATAACCCTCTAGAGACTCTTGGCAGGGATGAAATAAGAGAACGTTATCGTTTCTGGCCAGAATCAATTAACAATATTGTGGGAATGGTCGTCCCTTTGCTCCAAACAGATACGCGGAGGAGCAACCCGGTACCACCTGTGCTGTCTGTACTAATAACTTTACAGTTTTTTGCAAGCAATGCTCACTATCTGCTGATCGGGCAAATTCATGGCATATCAAGACAAGCTGTTGGAGCAGCCGTAACCAAAGTAACAGCTGCCATCATTCGCATGATGGGGCGTTTCATAGCATTTCCATCTGGTATTGATGCGACAACGACAAACAAGAATTTCTATGCAATCGCAGGTTTGTTTATTTTGCGAATGTTTTGTGGCGAATCGGTATTGTGGCGAATCGTTATAATACCAAAGGGCGACAACTTGCCTACCAACTGATGCTTTGTATTTGACTTCCGTTATATACTAATGAACGGCTATGATAAACATGATTAACAAACGACTGCTCACGTCTTATTTCGACATGAGATTTATTGCTTACATTATCTAGAATATTTGTACGGTTCGATCTCTACTTCAGTTCTCGATGAATTATTATTTGGAAAAATTAATGAAGTGTATGTATATTGGGATGGTACACAATCCGCATCACTACAATTATGATGACGAAATAAGTCAATCTAACGTATAGTGGGTATGTATACCTGTTGCTTAGGAAGTCTTTCATTAGTTGCCTTATTGTCTGAATAGTGTTATGTATTATTTTCTTGATTGTATATTGTATGACTACTTTGTGTCTATAATAAAAAATGTTGGATTATTTTAAATTGTGTTATTTAGATCTATACATAAAATGTTTTTTAACTTGTGTTATTCACAAGTACTATACTAGATTACTAGCATATCATTTTTGTTGAAGGTTTCTAAATTTATACTGTACCAACATTAATCATTTGGCACTTTATCAACTGAATAAAGGCATCATCAACAAGTAAAATAAGATAACAACTTTCATTTAAATTCCATTTTAAGGTGAGCATTAAAGCCAAACTATGAATTGTAAACAAAATGATTTATGATTTTCACTTTAAGTATCGCAATAACAATGTTTTTTTTATGTTTTTCTTTTTTTAAACAAATGTATGCATGATAACTGCGTGATGAACATGAAGTCATCACTGTTCTAAATGCACACCATTTAGTTAAAAATATATCTACTTTTGTTACGAGTGTGTCATTTAATTAACTTTTTTTTCCAACAGATCTTAAATTAATGACATAATGGTAATCATTTAAGTTCCACATTTTCAAACGTTATTGATGTTAATAACAGTCAAGCAGTATATTGATGTAAATGATATTTTTCATTATTGATTTTCAGGATTTCCTAATGTAATTGGGTGTATAGACGGAACGCATATTCGGATTCGAGCACCAGCACAACATGAAGAAGATTATGTGAATAGGAAGGGTTTTCATTCCATAAACTGTCAGGTATCATAAAATTATCATGCCCTAGATCGCTACGACTAATTTTTGGATTATGAACTTTGTTCATTCAAAATTATTTTCTTTTTAGCTTCGGCGTAAAGCTCTTGTTAAGGTTTGCGTGGAACAACTCCATATCTCTATAACTATTACATATATTCAATTTAAACTTCACACATGTCTTCTATGTCATCCTGTGAGGTCACTGACCAAGGCCCATAACTATGACCTGCTATTTAGCTGAATTATGCCCTTTTTTGTACTTAGAAATTACAGGTGAAAGTTTGCATGCAACAAATTCATATCTCTATATCTACTACATATATTCAGTTGAAACTTCACAAATGTCTCCAGGGTCTTAATATAAGGTAATTGGCCAAGGCACATAACTGTGATCAGCAATTTAGCATAAATATGCCCATTTTTTGTAGTGACATCGGCTTATAACTCTGACAAAGTGAATAGTCAAGCGCGCTGTCCTGAGACAGCTCTTGTTCTGTATATGTTGAGACCAAGGACCATTACTGTGTCAAAGAGGAATGAATAGTCGAGCGCACTGTTGTGATACTGCTCTTGTTTTTTTCTCCAGGTGTGTGATTGTAAATTCCGCATTACAAATGTGGTTGCTAAGTGGCCTGGCAGTGTCCACGATAGTCGTATGTTTGCTGACAGTTCCTTGTGCAGAAGATTTGAGGATGGTAAAAATGTCAAACAGCAAATGCTTTTTAAAACAAACACAATTTTCATTTAGCTTAACTAGATACTAATCATTTTTTATCATATACTTTACTCATCATTTTATATACTTCCAGTTATTTTTAGTGGTTACAAATACATGTCCATCAGAGGGCAGAGGCATTTTCCTTATATATACAGCATATAAGTGTCCTTTCATTTATTACATTCCTTACTTAATAAACTAGTGCAGCGATACAGGCACTTAGCCGATTCTTCATGTAACTTGCTCAGAACATGTTAGTTACTTTGGCCCTCATGTGAGCGACCTTGGGCCTTTGTGCATCTTGTTTTCTTACTCTCATACTTGCAGGTCAGTTGGATGGAATCCTCTTGGGCGATTCTGGATATGCATGTCGGCGCTTTCTTATGACCCCATATCTAAATCCAACCACAGCTGCACAGGAAAGGTTGTTACATATATTTTTGCTGTGAGACATGTACTTTGATCTATACTTAATCAAAATATTATGTTATTAAAACCTTGTCTTGTAATGAAATAAAAATTATATCACTATAGCAACAGTAGATTGTCATGTAGGGAGCACTTCGAATTTTTTAACTAGCCCTTGTCATATGCACTTCTTTGACAAGTTTAATTTAATCTGTAGATGTTGAAATCACAATCATCATCATCACCATCATTATTATCATCGTCATCATCATCATCATCATCGTCGTCGTCATCATTCGACCGATCCGCTGTATGGGTTGTTAACCGGGCTTCGGCAAGAAGGAAAACGTACACTGTTTGGGTATGCCATTACATTTAAGCCGTAACGATGGAAGTAAAAGTAAGAAGAGAACAAAACTTACAGTTTAACACCAATATCGTCCGGCAAGCCTCGCTTTTATATGAATCTAATAATCACGTCATAAATTGCGAAATTCCAGGAAGTGACATATTTTTCTCTTTATAAAACACTCCGCTGGATATAGGTAATTAAGTTATTTTCCAATTACGTTTGTTTCCGAATGAAAATTTGGTTTAATACATGGATTTAACCCGTTGAATTTCAGCAGGCTTTTGGTTAGTGTAAACAGCGTCAAGAAAAGGCCATCTGGGCTACTTTAGTTTACTTGATAGACGGCTGGTGGAAAATCTATCACTGCGTAAAAACAACAACTGGAAGTTTATAAAGATAACACTAAAAATCACTGAAAGGTAAAAATATGTCGTTTAGTTTTGATTAATTCCCATTGCCAGCAGGGGCGTTCATTAAGCATAAGAACTTTAGCATCTAACGTTTTATATATTTAATAATATAGAACTTAGGCACTACTTTAAAAGTATATATGTCATATGATTATTCCGAATACAACAGAGACTTTCCCGGATTGGCTAAGGCAGAATAAGGGCATCTTCAGCACATTGATATTGGTTGTATTATTACAAGCGCTAACCAGATGCATCAGCAATAGGGCAACGCATATCTTATAGCTCAAAGTAAGTCACTTCGGAATTAATCGTTTTCTATACATGCATGTACCTGTTTGGAAAGTTGCATTTTAAACTATCAATAAAAACTAACGAAATTCTAGTTGCAAAAGCTGAAGAATAAAGCATTAACAACTAAAAAACAGCCGTTACTTTATACCAGCTGCCAAAAGGGCTGCATCACTGCATTTTAGATACAACAACACACAATAATGAAGACAACAAAACTAATAATTGTGTGCACCAAATCGTTGAACAAGCACTTTTGTCAGACAATACAAATATACATCGTTAATACGATTTAACCGTTATATACGTCTAGAAACGTTATAGTCAAATATATGTTCCGTTCATGGCTTTTTACTAAATATAGTTTTTTTTCTTCTGACGCACACAAGGAGTTGACCACGAGAGAAAAACATATAAATATTCTTACGTGCGTAAATGCCACCTCCGTAACCACTTTGATGAAACTGTGCACAACATGGCCACCATTGTAACATCGCGCCAGTCAAAATATTTATATTACATATAGTTTGTTCTATGGTGAACACTATTTCATACGATTCCAGCAAAATATAGACTGTTATATATGCCATGTTTATAGTACCATTTAACAGTTTTTCAATATTCCATCGGTATTTGATTAAATTTTTGTCTACATTTATCAGATTAATAGCAATTTACACTACATAGTTTTCAACATTCCAGAAATATAAACAAGGTCTAAATGGATATATGAACTGATATTTTTTATCAAACGCAAATTACTACCAATGTTCGCGCATATTGAAAGTTTAAACATTAAACATACATTGTTCGTAACTTATTATTTTATTAATCCTGCTATTGAGAATTTATGATATTTTTCATTTTCTTTTTTATGTGTATTTGCTATAATTGACGAGCTGCATGCTCACTCATTTTCATCGGAGGAAAATACTTGGAATACAAACAAATATACTATCAAGCGGTAATGAACGCGGAAAAGTTCATCTCTTGAGTACAATCAGGTGCGCATGACAGGATGACAAATACAATTCCTCAAAAAGGATTGGTTTACAAATGCAAACACAGCATGCACGTTGAGAAAACAGCGACCGACACGTGAAAAAAAAGACATAGCATCGTGTATTGTGTTAGAAATATAGTATATGCTTACTAGTTATATAACACACATGCTGCCCGAAATGCAGAACGATATGATTCTTGTTAAAATTTCACGAAATTACATTTCATTGCACTTGAAATGGAAAAGCAAGAGCAGTACAAAATTGCCAATTTTAACAACTTAGTGCAAGATAAAATAAATGTCGTTATAGTTATCATTATGTTTCATAATTGGAGATTCCCCGAAATTCGCCGTGCATAAGGTTTCGAAACCAGCCATTTTCATATGAACAAATGCCGTCGTAAAATCAGCAATGACATTGCTCTGCCTAAATATCTACAAACCAGGGCTGGTATTGATTAAAAAAAAAAATAACTAAAACATGGAGAAACATTTTAAATTATGAAATTTTATAATTGGATTATCTGATAAAGAAATACGCTGTTCGGAAAACATGACGAATGCAATACAAGCCCAAATGCGTAAACATTTAGTATTTGTAAATATATATTACATAGCATACCGTTTTAAGCACAACTTTTATTTTTGACTCATTTTTAACTTAAGACTATGGGCTCAGACAACTATTGATAGATTAGAAAGGTTGGTATACAAAGCAACTGTTTAAAATATTTTTGGGAGAATGTTTTAGCCATTTACCACCTTTTATCTAGAGATCGTATTGTGCGATGTTATTGACCTGGCACTCATGAATATTCCGTTTAATTTCGTAAATCTATGTTAAGCTACTAAAGGAGACGTAAACGCAAATATGTATCGATTAATCTTTATTCAGTTACAGTTGATACTGTAGTGCAGTGGTAAGCACGCAAAGTTTGTAAGCGTGATGTTTTAGGTTCAAATCCCAGAACAAGCACTTTTAATTATTTTAAGTCAATTTATTTAATGGATCTTTTTGTCTGGCGTCATGGCACGTAATCTCATCATTTGAACGAATCTGACAAAGAAAGAGATATGCGCTGATACTTAGAGCGGAACAGAGTCGTTGTGAATGCATTTTATGTAGATAAAGTGAATTAACTAATTAAAATAAAACAAATGAAAAAGGGTAAAAATGATAAAAGAAAGAAAATGGCATGAGAATAAGTGATGTTGAAGTAAAAGAAAATAAGAAAAAATAAAAGTTTTGGCTGGATTCGAACCACAGTTATTGTGATTCAAAGTCTTAAACACTATCCACCGCGCCATTATTCTGACACTTGTTAATGTTTTTTTTTCGGCGTAGCTGTTTAAGACCGCTTTTGACCTAGATTTCTTGCAATAATTATGCGGCGGGAAATTTGAATGCCAATAGAATTGGGCAAATTTTATAATTTAAGGTAATGCACACTTACAACAATCCTTCAATGTCTACCAATTAGTGATGCATACTTTTGGGGATTAAAATTTACATAATTGTTTACATAAGCGGTTAAAATAAAAATATAAACATATCCTCGACATACGATCTAGAACTGAGATACGCTCTATACATAGCAATTGTGCGATGTTTCCATAAATAAATTTCATTTACAGAGTTGCCGTTCCATGAAGCCCATTGATTCTACCGAGTTCAACACATACCAGAAACAGTAGTGTTATTCTAAAAATAGCGCGCGAGCTAGCAACCGTTGTATTGCTGTGTTAGTATAATCATACATGCATCAATTAGCGTTAAGAGAAGCATAAACCTAGAAATGTCAATAAATGGTGAATTTATTTTTATAAACTTACTGTTAATTTGAATTTAAACTGTGGCTACGATTTAGGAAGAATTATTTATAACTGCACCTTCAATCAACTTCTCTAGTAGATGTTATTCAATTTGCAAAAAGATGCTACATTTGTCTATAGATAAAATGTAAAGAAGAATCGCAATACGTCGAATTGTTATTCGCGTAGCATGAATACACACTTTGCAATACTAATTATACACAGGAGCGCTTGATATATCATATCCCTACAGAATATATAGAGAATAACAGGTTACTGCCTGGTCTTGTGTAATATATCAGGTGAGGCTTAGAATAATATAACGGCGAGGTTTGCCGAGCCGTTATTTTATTCGTGCCGAACCTGATATATTACACAAGACCAGGCAATAACCTGTTTGTCTATTTATCATACCACATTTTTTCATTAATTATCACCAAACGAGCTGATTTTTATATATTTAAAAACTAAATTGCGGCGTTGATTTTGCTGAGCCGACTTTTACACGTTCACGTACATGTAGTTATGGATTTCTAACAGTTGACTGGATAATATCTTATTATTAATATTTCGTAATGATAAGTGAACTGTTTTCACTACGAATACATAGGTTACACGCATGCTCATTCATAAAATACTGAAAATGCGAACTGAAATGGATTGCAACAATCAATTTCATAGGAGAACACATAACGCCGAATTGTTTGGAAACGCCATTTTGGAGTTGTGTATCGAAATTGACATTTCCAAGATCTTGTCAATATTGAGAGTATTTCTTTTTATTGGGATACAGAGTATAAATGCTTATTTGACTTCCAATCGTGTATATATTAGATAATTTCTAACTTAAAGATGAATGTATGGTATATTACTGGTACGTTAAATAACTATATAGACTCGTCTGATACGTAATAATTTTAATTAATTCCCGAAATTATTTTCTTACATTGTTTACTTGTTAAAATGGCTTGACAAATTCAAATCACTGTTCATAACAATTATGTTAACGTTACTTATTTTAGATATTCATGTATGACTGGTGAAAACAAGGAGCTGTATGATCGACTTATTCACGGTACATATATTAATAATAATTGTATTTATTTTTAAATTAATAAATGTATCTCCAGTAAACCTTTGGGTCCAAGAAGTTTTCTCATGGTGTTTGAAAAACCTGGGTTCCAACACGTTTCCAAATATAGGTGGGAACCAAACAATCTGGGTTCTGAGAAGTCGCAAAACCGTCAACTTCGAACAATGTTATGTTTAATGACAGCTCAATATTAATTTCAACGCCGATTGTCTTTTAAAAAGACATTTCTTGTTTGTTATATGACTATGAAATCATTTTTTTTAAACGCTAGATAAACATTAAATCGATATAAATAAAACAGCCGAGCGCTACCGGATATTAAAGAGTGCCAGGTCAATAAAATTGCACAATATAGAGGGTTTGTGTGTTTGACGCGACTGCTTTCTATAGAATGAGCATTTTAAATTGCGCTGTGCTTTGCTCGTCGGCGATCTGATAAATAGTTACCAGTTTAGATAGTTTGTATGTACAATATTGTTGAAATAAACAAGATTAATGTACGAGATGAATGAACGAGATGACTGTATAAAATCATTGTACGAAACTTTATCAGTGTGCAAATAGTTGAACTGCGTAATCTTAAGGCATATTCAAATATGACAAAAGCATACTTTGCGCAGAATATTTATGGAAAAATGTAGTGTAAAAGAAAAAAAGCATCATACGTTTGCAGACAGAGATGGCAAGGTTATGAATTATCTGCAATATTACATGTTTTATAGTTTGTTTCAGTGAATTATTTCGTTCCTGAAGCTGTTATAAAAAAAATGCAATAATAATGCATGCAATTATTTTATTTTATTCATTTACCCGAGTTACAAGTGCGTGTTTAGTTAGACTGTCTGTCATACATTACGTACTAGGTTATATTCAGAGTTTCAAATAATATTAGCTATTATTGGTTGATATATGTGTCTATGTAATGCGTACATAATATGTATTACGTACTTCAAACACGCTTTTGAAAAGCAAGGCGAGGAGGATAACCACCCAAATCGTATTATTGTTGACGTGTAAATTTGATGCAAATCGGTTCATGACTTTTAGCGTAAGGTCGGTAACTTACACAGAACAAAAAAAAACTAACGTCAGCAACACATGACCTACTTGGCGGAGATAAAATTAGCAAAATAATGGTATCGAAATAATGCATTTACATTTCGAAAGAAAGTATGAAGAAGTGCAAGTATTGCCAATATTGCCCGTGTTGAGCAATCGCGGGTAAATGACATTAAAAGGTTACATGTCCACACTTCGCATAAATATAACTGCAACATGGTAAATGGCTATATAAATTCAGCTGCAACAATGATATTTCTTTGATATAAATTATTCTTCTGGATTTGTATAATTTAATGCAAACATTCAGATATAAGGTAACCTAGTTATATATGATACATTAGTTACAAGACCGTTTTTACATCGCTGCCAGCATATAATACACTGATTTAGGTTTGCAAACTAAACTACACTTGTCGACAATGTTAATATGTTTATGGTAGGGATTGTATGTTTATGGTAGGACACTATGGCAAATATTCAGGAAATATATTTCAGATAGAAGTTATCGCTTGGTGTAGCTGCATGCAATATCATTAGTACCTGTGCAGTAAGTGTAAACGCTTATGAATAAAGGTAGTGTACTTTTCAATGCAGCATATATTAAAATGCAAATTCTAGTATTTAACCGTTTGTTTTGCATAAACGACGTATACGAACAGTACAATTTATAAACAACAAACAACATACACTAAATCAGAAACATATGGAACTTAAACGTACAAAAAAGAACATGTTTGAACCCACCATAAATCAGTGGATTGACTTATATTGTTGGAACGTAATTGGATGATTCTTTATTTTGCGCGTAGGTTGTTGAACAAATCTGGCAATAAAGGAGTATATATGACAAGATGGAGCAATAATTGATCAAACATAATTGGATTTAATATTACTGTATGACATGAATGTCGTAATCCGAAAAATTGTGTTTGCCTGATTAATAAATATCACAAGTAAATTGACGCCCACATGATACCAATATTGATTCACTCTACAAATGGCCCACATGATACCAATATTGTGTCACTCTACAAATGGCCCACATGATACCAATATTGTGTCACTCTACAAATGGCCCACATGATACCAATATTGATTCACTCTACAAATGGCCCACATGATACCAATATTGATTCACTCTACAAATGCCCCACATGATACCAATATGGTGTCACTCATCAAATGTTGTGATTATGCGTGAACACATATTCAGGTATATCCATGTTGTATGACTACTCAATAGTAAGAAATTTTAGACAAACAAAAAAGAAATCTTCTATACCAGACATTGTCACGTTTAATTACAATCGAGCTACTCTATCATATTTCAACGGTGCATGTTCTGCACTTGGGCTTCGGTAATTAGATTTTTCAGACGGAGACCAATTTAGAAACCACTTCACATTAAATCAATTGCGATACTTGCGTATTTGGTTTAGTGTTTGACCCATTGTCCTTGGTTTCGTGTCAAAGAAAGTGAACGTTAATGTATGCATATTCTCATAGCGTTGTTCTATGCTCGTTGTGTTATGAACGGGAGTTTAGTATATGTCAAAATTTTTCCACATTTAGCTTTATATAATTTAAATAACGATTTGTTATGTGTAGTGTAAAATGCATTATTTGAAAATACGTTAAACATGTAAGTCTATTCACATGACAATACATAATGAAAATCAGTATAAAATAATAAATAAATAAATCAGTCACTCAAGCTGTAAATGATTCAGACATACATTAAATCTGTTCAGTATATCTGCGTTCACACACAGAAACAAAATAAAACAAACAAAAAACATTTGTTTATTTAATTATTATTTAATAATTAATAAATAATTTATATTAATTTAACAATTATTTAATTATTAATCAAACGTTATTTAATAATGAATAATTAATTTATATTAATTTAGCAATTATTTAATAATTAATCAAACGTTTTAAAGTGTAATGTTGCAGAAATATTAATCTTTTAAGTGCTATGCACATCCAACTATTTACACAATACACATAACACTCGCTTAGAACATACTATTTCGATAAAAACATTGCTAGTTAAAAACATGCTATAAGTGGAAAATATAATAATGATTTGAAAGCGAACGCACTTCTACTAATGCTGTAAATACATGTATTCATCGTGAATAGAGTGTTTGATTTTTTGTATATACAAACCACTACTCGGGAAAGATATTTCAAATTATATGAATAATTTGTGTGTTTGACGGTCTTGTTGTGTTGCTGATATTTGAATGACTGCGAATTTCGATTCATTGTATTAAGATTGGATCGAAACTAAAGAAAGGACATTGAAAGTGCCGTGTTGAAATTTGAGCAAGTATACACTTAATTAAAAAAGTCCCTTCATAACACGAAGAAATCGCTTTCTAACTTTTCAAAACGACGAAGTGTTTGTTATCATTATTCGTGAAAAAATACACATATATTAATCTATTTACAACTACTTGGTTAGGCACGTATACAGTGAGAAACTGAATTAAACAAAACGTCCATGAGGTCCCAATTATTTTATTTCCACTCTTCTTGAACAAACAAACATTGGATCGCTAGAAGAAGAACGAATATTTCTGAAATGGGTGACGTTTGACCTTCTAATGACTTCTAGTTAAAAACAAGTAAGACAGTGAGCAATTTGTTAAGCGATTTCCACTAAAATTACATACACACCATATAAGCGTTTTTGTTTTATTATTTTGTGTCAATGACCTCCGCAAAATGTTTACTGGTCAGAATTATAGCTAAAAATATTAGCTCAACCTTTGCAGGTAAATAATTTTTATACGAATATACACCATGCACATTTGGTGGATAGGGTGGAGAGAGGATCATTAAAATACATATAATGAAAATGATAATTAAAATATCTCCACTTAATGATAAATGTACATTAATTATATGCAAACAACACTTATTTAACCATTTTATAAAAGATGATTATCCTTAGTATCTTACATGTATTATAAACGACTTGTATATAAACTGTTGCTGAACATTGTGCTCATATCAAAGTAAATGTGTCATATGTTACATGTACGACACATCTTTTGTGTGTTAACCAAGTTTTTCTTCCGGTCAACACTAAACATTTGATCACGTTTCTAAACATTACAATATCTCTTAGGTGCATTGCCAATTAACATAGTCAATAGGCGTAGTTACTACAGTTTAGCAAGAACATTATTTAAATAAATAAAACTGACTACACATCAAGTTACTGATAATTACAATTAAATTATCATTACTGAATATCCTCTATAATCATCAAGAAATAAACTAAATTTTCAAAGGGTTGTCTTCGATTATAAGTACGTTTTCGTCAGTCTAACATCGCTGTTTAGTGACAAATTAGACAATTAGACTACATGTAAATGCACAGCACAAGTTGCGTAAATATGTCAGTTTTTCAATATTTGCATATGTGTATTACGCTTATATAGGTTCATATTCCCATGCCAGTGGCATACAAGTTTATTTACTCACGTAATACTGTCAAACAACTGAGTGCACAGCGCCGTAACTATACACGCATCACCATATTAGGTAATACGTCAATATTCCAATTCATCACGGGGAGATCGAACAGGCGAACTTGAATATAACATTGTGATCCATAACTAAAATTGATATTCTCCGGAAATGAAACAATTTTGTCAAAAGAAAAAATCAAAGAGATTTAAAAAAAATCAAAATATATAGCTATTTCTGTTTTGTTATGTTATGTTACCAGGAATATTGTATTAAAACATAGCAAAAATATCAGATTGTATACTGACTGAATGAAATCCATATGATAATTTTGGTTTTCCATCTAGCGAATTACCTTAGTTAAGTCACACTGTAGCGCACAAGTAGTGCAAGCATGCTTCCGGTGATCAACATATAAACATGACTGTATACGTTGTTTTATCCTAGATTAATGTCACAATGTGTACTTACATTCGGTAAGTTCAGCCGTTTATCCAATAAAACATGAAGATAATTATATCGATAGCCGAATTAGGGCGTATAAAACACGCAAAGGATTCCCTATTTACATGTTAAACTATACAATCACAATTAATCCCGTGTCATAAACGTCTATTAAAGGCAAATTAATCTCGTTTTCTGATCAAGTGAATCAATTACATTTCGCTTTTTGCTTGTTCTAGAATGGCCGAACATTATATGTTAAGAGTTTACAACCATTCACATATGAACACAATTGAAATTGAATGAATATATACAAATTTCAAAACCTTATATATTACATATATATATATATAATGACCTTTTTATTTTGCACGTATACTGAACCATATATATATTGTTCCTCTCAGAAAGCCATTATATGATATCTTATATACATTATATCAAGACCTTTGCTCGACTGAAAAACATGAATCAATTTGTCTCTCATTTGGTGAATGGACTCATATCAGTTTAAACAGGAATGCTTTTTTTCCCAAAATCAAATGAATGCATCTGATGATCTTGTTTCTAAACGAAACAATAAATCATGAGACAAATTGAATCAAGTGCGGTATACGGTACTATGCATTTATGCTAATGTTAATATAACGTTGTTCAAACTAATTAACATGCCCTATTAGTAACATAATTATCAAACACCAATTTAACCAAAAGATAATGTATGTCGCTTGCATTTTCCATCATTGTGAAGATAAAAAAGGTTTCGGTTACTTAAATCTAGTTCTTGGAAGTTTTTCATGTTATCTTATATAATTTAACGACATGGTTACCCTTAAAGTTCAATTAATTATAACCTAAGAACAACCGGAGCAATCAACGTACATATGTACAATCTTTCCTATCTAATATAAACTATCCTCCGTACCTTATATTCATCGATTGTAACAGCATAGAGTTATGTTTTTATCAACCCTCGTCTAGCTGATAATACAATTCTAACTCCACATTTATCATGGAACATGGTTTCGTTTGTTTTAAGTTCTATCCCTTCTATTTTGCATAAGAAAATGCGTGATTTGTCTTGGAATCTTAAGACTATTAATGACTATTAAATGTGTCCGTGTCGTGTGGAGACGCACACAAAGTCTGAGAAAAAGGTTAAATTAAATTGTATATATCAATCGTGTTTACATTTGAATGTAGATCATAGATTTGAGATTCATTTCTAAAACGTATCGTCAGCAGGAGGAGACATGAAAAAATAGATAGCACATACATCTGGAGAATTAGAGAAATGTAAGAAAAATAAACGTACATGCATTATCTTTGAACCCAAATGAAGAGTATGTGAAAGAGTATATGAAATGTCATATGAAATGATGTGAAAGTATCCAATAAATCTGGAATGACTCAAGTGTAATCCATGCTTTTGGGAATAAACTTGTCACGAAAACGCATTCAAATGACGTGACATTATCATGCTCCAATTTAAAGAACATGTTTATGAGGATTACAATTAATCTATTTCGCATAATGTAGTACATGTAATACCCAGAAACGTATACGCATAGGTTTGTATATGTATACAACGTATTTGACTTGTTTGCTAACCAACTACGGGCGGAGGCGTTAAGGCATTTCTAAAATTACACACATTTTTATTGTAGATGGAAATGTACATGCATATCTTTTAAGTGGCATATATATTGTCCTGAAAATCGTATTCAAACTTGAAAAGTATCTGTTTGACTGCACGGACACAGCTGATAGTTGTTGCGATGTTTCAAGCTACAATAACAATAAAGTCAAATTAAAACAATACACATTTAAACATGATGAATTCTTTCCGGCGATGGCAATTTGGAAATGTATGCATCGAATGTCATCTGCGCGTCAAATTTGATATCGCAATCGTCGATTATTGGCCGGTTGCTGTATATGTTCATTTATTGTGATTGTTTCGCAAATACAACCAAAATTGCATTTTATAAATTCAAACAAAAACACGTTTTCGTTATGTAATGCTGATGACACAAACACCTGATAATTATATTATTATGTACTGGTCTAGAAGACCATCACAATTTTCTAATGAAAACAACCAGACTATTTTTGCAAACTACCGAAAATCACAATTGACACGCATACATTGCTATATAAAAACCTGCAGTGGCAATAAGAAACGTGTAGGGGAAAAAAACAAACTTGAATCCAGTTGTTGCAATGCATGCATGTTGTGATTGTGTTGTTAACAGTTAATTATCAGTCATATTGGCTTTGCGGAAAATGCATTTTTTTATTAGCGTTTAAAGCAAATTCAGAAACAGGGTTAGCAGAAAAAATTCAACTGTTAATGTATACTTACACAAAGTACTACTACTCTCAATAGATAACATGTAATGATGTATGCAATAGTGACTTTTTTATTGCACAATATATCGCATAAGGACGCTTTCATTTTATATGTTATTAAAATTATACTTTTCTTATATATTTTAGTAGTTAATAATGTCTACTTTTGCCAAAGATAACGTCCGTCGTGCGTTCGTGCATGCAAAAACCATTTTCGTTAAAGCTACATCCCCTCTGGACCGACTTTGATGAAACTTCATATAAATGTTCCAAATGCACGTTAAGGTAACTTTCGTTTAACATATCATAACGTTTCATAATTGGATACTTTCCGTCAATAACATTTCGAAACAAAACCTTTTCGTGTGATAAAAGCGAATACCAAAATAACATAGCAACTTGTTTGCATTAATGCCTTAAACCAGGCCATGTTCACTGAATGAAGCAAGCTGATGTAAAAAGTATGTGTATTCAGTATTTTCAGAAATATATCTCACAACTTACAACCACGTTGGGTTATGGTTAGGGTTAGGGTTAGAGTTAAGATTAGTGTTAGGGTTAGAGGGTTATTGTTAGAGGTTAGAGCTAGGATTAGAGGGTTAGAGTGTTAGAGGGTTAGGGTTAGGGTTAGTTAGGGTTAGGGTTAGATCGGATAAGGGCTAGAGGGTTAGGGTTAAGGATGTGTAGTCTTAAGGCTGTTTGAATATGTCAAAGAATTCATTACTCAAAAAATATACCCGTTGAAAATGAGATGTAATATCCCACACTCATTAAAATAACCAGGAAGTTTAAGATGGCAATGTTATATCTGCAATGTTTATGCAAATATCATAATACCACATTACTATTTGATTTCGAAAGAAGTTTTCTAGTATCCGTATATTCGGATCACTAATATTTGAAACTTTTATTAGCAAATACAAAAAGGATTCTTTTGATTATTTTATTTTATTATATTCCACTTGTCCGTTTGTGAGTTTAGTTAGACCGACTGTTATACATTTCGTACTAGGTAATACTACGAGTTTACTTTTAATAATATTATTGTTTATTTTATGTATCTTTGCAATGCATGCATACGTTGTATTTCTTCAAGCATGCTTTTGAAAAACAAGGTTTAAGGTTTTATAATTAAATCATATTATTATATAAATGTAGAAATTGTGGTGTTGGTGTGTTTTTATACAATTAATGATTCAGCGGGATGACATAATCTATAAATGAACAACTAAATGCAGAAATTTACAAACTGGTGCTGCGATAAATATGAAATGAACGTATCCAATACAACACTGCTTATATTTAAGTATTACTTTAAACATGTATTATTTCCAAAATTAATGACATACAAACACAAATCACAGTTTACAATCATGCATACTGGAAAAAGGCTGAGATACGGAATCCGGTTAGTGCCATATAAAAAATCGTGCCTCTCACGGCAAGGGCGAGACACGAGCATTGCGCGAAACACGAAGCGAGACACGATATTTCCGCGAGACACGAAACGAGGCACGAAATTGTAACACGAGATCTCGCACTGTCGCATTATCATATACCACGAAATCTCGCGACAAAATATCGTGTCTCGCTTCGTATTTCGCGCAATTCTCGTGTCTCGCTTCGTGTCTCGTGGTAAAATATCGTGCCTTGCTTCGTGTCTCGCGAAATTCTCGTGCATCGCGTTGAAAGGTCGAGACACGAGATGCGAAGCGAGACACGAAGCGATACATGATATTCAGGCGAGACACGAAAAGAGGCACGATATTATATCGTTCAAATATCGCCCGAATCTCGAAGATCGCGGTAGATTTGCAAACCACGATACACGAGACACGAAGCGATACATAATATTCAGGCTAGACACGAAGCGAGGCACGATGTTGTGTCGTTCAAATATCGCCCGAATATCGAGTCTCGCGTCTACTGGTGCCCCGGGAATTTAACACGTTGTAGTTGTTTGATGTTATTTTGTAAAAATATAATGCTGATGATGATGATGCTGATTTTGTTGTTGTTGTTGTTGTTGATGATGATGATAGGTAACCCCGAAATTGAGTTGGCACCAAGGTGCGTTGCTACAAGGACAATAGGGCAATGCACCAATCTGCTTTAGTGCATGATGCAACCCCTCGTCGTGATGACCTACTTTCAGAGTGTGAAAGTTAAACTGAAGAAGGCCTTTAGTACACAACTATTTGAAAACGCCACAGAAGTAATTGCAGCCGCAGTTTCCTCAAGACGGATGGGCGGACGGACGGACGGACAGACAACGAGACAGTCTGACAGAGAGACAGACCGTTACTTCTACAGCATCATTACAGTTCAAAAAGAAACGATTATCAAAACGAGCAGAAATAGCCATAAAGCAGCAGTCTCCTCCAGGCGAATGTGCCAACTGATGGACAAAGAAGCTGACCAACAGACAGACAAATAGGCAGACAGACAGACAGTGGGCCGTCATGGTCTGGGCCGTCATGGTTTGGTCCTTCAACGACTTGGGCCGTCCTGACCCGCAGTCATTCGTTAGGGAAAAGAGTGTTTCCCTGCTTTGCTTCCCTACTTCCAAACTGCGAGACTCGATATTCGGGCGATATTTGAACGATATAATATCGGGTTTCGCTTCGTGTTTCGCCGGAGTCTCGCGTCTCGCTTCGTGTCTCGTGTATCGTGGTTTGAAAATCTACCGCGAGACTCGAGATTCGGGCGATATTTGAACGATATAATATCGTGGCTCGCTTCGCGTCCCACATGAATATCGTGTATCGCTTCGTGTCTCGCTTTGCATCCCATGTCTCGACCTTTGAACGTGATGCACGAGAATTGCGCGAGACACGATATTTTACCGCGAGACACGAAGCGAGACACGAGAATTGCGCGAAACACGAAGCGAAACACGATATTTTGCCGCGAGATTTTGTGGCATGGGATACTGAGACAGTGCGAGATCTCGTGTTACAATATCGTGCCTCGTTTCGTGTCTGGCGGGAATATTGTGTCTTGCTTCGTGTTTCGCGCAATTCTCGTGTCTCGCCCTTGCCGTAAGAGGCACGATATTTCATTTGGCACTAACCGGATTCCGTAGTTAGACCTAAAGTTCTACAATATTATCGAGGGTCTTTCCCTAGAAGTTGAAATTACCGGTTATACTGGTGACATTTTGGCATAATTTGAACTATTGTTGTCATTTGGAAATTAAGCAATACGTATGCTAAAACTAATATAACTGACAATACTAATACTAATAATAATAAAATACTTCTTCTTCTACTACTACTACTACTACTATTACTAGTAGTAATAATAATAATATTATTATTATTAACAATAATAATAATAAGAAGAAGAATAATAAGTAAATAAATAAATAAATAAAATAAATAAATAAATAAATAAATAAATTAATTAATTAATTAATTAATATCAATTAATAAACATTTACATAAAAAAATAATAAGGTTTTGGGTAAATAATATGAACAGATTAATGAGAAAAAAAAAAGATATACAAACTATTATAAGCATTATTATTATACATTTTTATAAGTCCTGTCCAGCATGCAGTTAAAGTTTAAGTTTTGAGTTTAATCAAATCCTTTTGTCGTATTAATGTATCTTTGAACTTCTGTGAAAATAACTGTATTATCTTCATTATTTAGCGAGGGTTTCCGTATAGAATCCCATCACTCTTTAAAGGATGAAATAAGCGGAATGCATTAAAAAGATGTATTCTTTGTGTGTGGTATTTAGGGCATTAAACGAAGAAATGTGTAACATTTTCTATCTCATTACCACATGAACAAAGGGGGGAATTAACCAGGTGGTTGTATTATAAATCAGAGTTAAGGTCGCTGCAGTTATTTCTTAACCTAGCATGTACAATAGATATTTTTCCATCCCCAGTGTAGAAGTACTGAGGGTTATCTTCGCATAACAAAAACATGTGTTTCAAGGAAGATTGAAATTGTGAACGAGTATCACTGTTGCGAATATCAATGTGTAGAGAATTCCATAAATCTAAAGCAGATGGCAAGAATGAGAGTGAATATAATAATGTTCGCCTTGATAAAATGGTGCAGTCTTCTGCCTTTCTAAGAATACGCGAGGACTGTTGTTCAACTGCTTGTGGAAGATGATAAGTAAGTAGGGCTCTGGCCGTTATGTATTTTGTACATGTTTATTAATTTGAAATATTGTCATCTTTTATCTAGACTCGGCCATTTGACTTTAGTATATAGATTTCTAAGTGAAACAGATCTAGTTAGGCCTGAGACAATACGTGCGGCTTCATTTTGGATTTTATCTAATAATTCATTACAATATAAAGAACACCCATCCCACACGACACACGCGTATTCTTGTATTGGCCGCATATGATTGAGGTATATTTGGTTTTAACTTTTTCTTGAAAGCTTGTATTTGAGTTTTCTCATGATGCCAAGAATTTTGGACGCATATAATAGTGTCATTTTTGACTAATATGATCGTGCCATTTTCCATCATGGCTAAAAGTCAGACCAAGATGTTTGTGACTTTCAACAAAACTAACGGATACATTTCAAAAAATGTTTTTTTTTTCATTGTGAATACAATTGCGTTTGTTTTCAAAGGGTTCCAATCTACTAACCATCTTTTGACCCACATGTTTATGAGGCATAGGTCATGGTTCAATATACCCTCGAGGTCAACTAAGTTCGATGTGTAGTACAAGATAACGAGGTGTCACCTGCAAACAAACGGGTAATACTTAGAAGATTATCAACAATATCATTTACGTAAATTAGGAAAAACAACGGGCCTAGTATTGAGATCTGTGGAACCCCGGCATTTACTGGTAATGCCTGAGACATAGCGGACCCAACACATACATTTTGGGTTCGGTGAGACAAATACCTTTTTATCCATTGTAGCATGTTTCCACTCATACCATTTTCTTTAAGTTTGAATAACAGACCTTGATGCCAAACTCGGTCAAGTGCCTTAGAATATTACAAAATATCATACAATTAAATGTCTTGTCATCAAAAGAACAAGCTATTTGATAAAAAATATCGATCAGTTGGAAGACAGTTGAGTGTCCCATAAGAAATCCCGATGGTTTACAATAAATTAAGTTATGCGACATAAAGTGGTCATACAAGTATTTATATAAACCTCCCTCCATAAGATTTCATAGACAACTCAAGAGGGAGATGGGACGATAATTGGAAAGTATGTTTGAGTCACCTTTTTTTAAATAAGGGCATGACAATTGCATTTTTCCACAATGAGGGAAATGCATTCTTGTAATGATTCATTGAAGAGTTAAGATAATGGTTTTGCAATAGACGTGCAAGTACGCTTATGAACTAGATGACTGATTAAGTCTTCACCAACCGCTTTATTAGTTATTAAAATCTTAATTATGTCCATTATTTCTGATTCAGTTATGGTAACGTTTTACAAATATTCAAATGGAAAGACACTGGAGGCAGGGAGGACAACCGATGATGTGTCTGAATTTGATATGGAAACAAAGTAATTATTTAAGCAAGTAGATTTTCTTCAGCAAACATGTGTATGCTTATGTTTCCATGAGAATCAACCGATTTCAGGGGCGGTATCACATCAGAGTGAGAATGTGCGTGTATAAGATGTTTTAACAGCTTCCAGTATTGTTTAGAGTTAGTCGAATGTAAGTCATTTAAGGTAGTTTTAATATTAGAGTAAAATTGTTGTTATGCATGTTTAATTATATTATTGACTATGTTGCGAGCGTGTTTGAATTTTGCCCAATTGCTTGCAGATGGATACTTGATACATTGGATTTAAGTCGCTCGAGTTTTCGCGCAAAAGTAATTATTGATAGCCTGATATAACATATTAACTTGGCGACGTTTATATTTATTAAACAATAAAACATGTTGATGTTGTTTTCTTCATAGTCGAACATATATGAACTATAGGTCGCATATCTCCAGCAAAGCAGCCTCCCAAACGTTGTGCAACTAATGAGTTTTGCAGCAAAACGTGGCAATTTGCAATTG
This sequence comes from Congeria kusceri, assembly GCA_027627225.1. NCBI lineage: Eukaryota > Metazoa > Mollusca > Bivalvia > Myida > Dreissenidae > Congeria > Congeria kusceri. Next base: position 53,400,417 of record CM051029.1, read on the forward strand.
TTATTGAACAATAAAAATAATCTCTAAAACAATCCTGGTTCCAGACGGTGGTGCGGATCATGACCAAATTCGAAAGATTCGATGTTAGGCCCTTACCAACCTTACCGGCCTTTTCATGAAATGCCATGCAAATCCGTTTATGACGTACTTACAAACAGAAAAAGGAACCAATGCAAGTAAAAACATCAACACCTTGGCGGAGTTTAATATAATTAACAAAACGACAACGAAGTATGCATAGTTCTATTCGAAATAATTTAAAGAAGCATTTCCATTTTGCCAATGAGGCCCTTTTAAAGTAATCACATGCAAATGACATTGATATTCAAAGGAAAAGTAAAATATTTAAAAGCATACTAACCTTCGCAGAATTTAGAACATGCATTAGCTAACAACGTGACAAAGGACACGGTATCCTTATATTGATGTAGTGACATAGACTTGAGACAATACAAAAACACCAATATGTTCACAAAAGATAACTTTTTAAACATTTCGTATGACATACTTTTTTCTTGCATGTGAAGGTACTAAGATATGGAAATATAAGGCCTAGATGTTTTAAATTCCAGAACAAACAATTTCGCCTTTTCCTTCGATTTGTACACCACTATTTCTCTTTGTTTCACAGATGAGCTGGTTTTATCTCTTTGCTATGTGATTTATGCAATATAACTGCAACATGGCATTAGGCCGCTTGTCCATGGACGCATGATCCGTTATCCATATCCGTGTCCGAGATCCTAACCGTCGTCGGCATGGTGCTTTTCCATGTTCGCGTATCCGTAGTGCGTAATATGATATTATATATACAGTCTTGTATATTATTTATTATTTATAAACTGTAAAATAATCGCTGTTCATGAAATAATCTTTTATTTAGCGTTGTTTATCGGCTATAAGACAACGATTTGGAGTTGTGTTGTGTAGGAATTAAACCACGTACTAATTGTGATGCACTTTCATTGATAAACGCTGAACAAATGATGTCAGACTCGGAACTACATTGTTTGCGTTGTTTATGGGTGGTTTTACAACGGAATGTTGTTCTTTGTCTAAGTACAAAGTCTAAACTTTTAAAACGAATCTTAAGTACTATGTGTATGAACATGTATACATTCTAGTTGATAGTTAAACACAACATTGTACTTGTAAGCCAGAAGAAATGTGCTTAATAAAACAAATAAACAGGGTTTGCTGTGTTATTAGTAGTATATAATAAGAGGCGCGTCGTGGGAAAACCGGACATAATGCATGTGCGTAAAGTTTCGTCCCGGATCAGCCTGTGCAGTCCGCACAGGCTAATCCGGGACGGCACTTTCAGCTTCTATGGTATTTTCTGTTTCAAGAAAGTCTCTTCTAAACATAAACATAAATCCACTGTAGGCGGAAAGTGCCGTCCTGGATTAGCCTGTGCGGACTGCACAGGCTAATCCGGGACGACACTTTACGCACATGTATTAAGACCGGTTTTTCAAGGACGCGCCTCATATGTTTTTAATGCTGTTCAGCTTGATAATTGCAATTTAAGTGGAGCACTGTCGATAAACTCTGTGTAAAATATTTTGAATGAAAAGTACATGGTATGTATGCATTTTAGTAAACTTATTCTACGGTAGACAATATATTTTACAAATTAAGAAAATATCATATATATACTAAGACAAAATAAAATATATTCTATGCAATTATGCATAATATTCTTCATTAATATTGGCCCTGGGTACTCGACAACTCCTCCGTGAATGTGTCCGTGTCCGTAAACATCGCCCACTGCGCGTTTTGTCACGAATGCGGACACGGATACGGACAAACACGGATACGGACAAATGGAAACGACCCTGCGTATTTCAACTGGGGCGATTGTTTATTTTACGAACACAGACGCGGATCACGGACACGGATGACGGATCATCACACGTACAATAAGCGCGTACAACACATAATAAAGTTAGTATGTTTGTCATTACAGTATATATTAAAATGCAAATATTTGTATTCAACATTGTGTTGCGTATGAACAATACGTACGAACAATACGAGTTATACATAACATACACTACACGTTAAAATAAAACTTGTATTGATTTTAAACGTTTCCATATGCAGAAAAGCTACATTATTCGTAAACATACACCCCAACCATCTGCCCAAGACGTTGTCGAAAACAAACCTGCAGTTTTACATTGTTGGACACAATGATGTCCAACAGTTACTGGGCATTGAAAATGAAACAGCCTTTAGCAAATATAAATGGGAGTATGTACCAAACAAGAGGATGCTTAAAATTACTACAAACTCTAGATTAACTTACATATGTATATAGTGTGAAAGTAACCGGAGGATACTTTAATTAAGCACGTAGGTATTTGCAAGTATATGGAAATGAATAACTCTGGCTTGCAACAAAGGAGTATATATGACAAAACAATTACGCGATGGAACCAGAAATAACCAAACATTATTGGATTCCATATTACTGTACATTTATGATGCACTTGACATTCGCCTGTCAACGGTAATGTGATGTTGATGTAAATACGATACCGATATTGCGGCGCACATCAAAAACTGCAAGTATACAGGAACATGTGTGTCAATATAAATGACTTTCTGAAATAATATATATAAGACATACTAGGGCTATAATATAGAAAACACACAAACAGAAAATATTATATACCAGACATTGTAACGTTAAATTACAGTCATGTGACTCTATCATCTTTTCGACAAGTTGCTTCGTTCGCATTAGTTTCATAAATCTGGTGCATTCTCTGCATTCGCTCGTAAATTGCTAAGAGAACGGCATCAAATGTTCCAGACGGAGGCCAAATATACAGCCACTTCAGATTAAATCAATGTTAATACTACTGCGTATTTGGTTTATTGTTTGATCTTTTTCCAGTGGCTGCCCGGAAGAAAAACGAACGTCGATTTATAGCAAAAAGATGACTTGTAGTGTCCTTGTTTGTATAATGTACTACACGTATACATCTGTATCTAAATATGCCTTGGTTTGATAATATGAATAATTACAATTGTTTTTTGGATGTGATGATTGCTTTGTGTTTGTACATAAAACGCTGCTGTGGTAAAGGTGATATTACTTTAACTCGACACATTTAAAGTGGTTCATTAATTAATTTAAAGTATTTAATTATTGTGATTCTATGTTTTGGGCACCATGCAATAAGAAATAAATTGGGGTTATCAAATTATGAATAATGTGAATAAGGTTAGAACTCCAACAAATCGAACCCTATACCAATCAGCAACATATGATCGTGTTTCGTTCTCTTTCTATCGTTGGTTGTTACATGTATATATGACTGAATACATTTTATTTCATGCTATGCGGTGAAAGAGTGGAGAATACCAGTGAATGATAACCCGATCATTTAACTGTAGGTCGAGTGAAATGATAACGTTTGATCATTTCATTCTTTGTTATATGAAATTACTTTTGACTTTTTTATGTCTATTTTTCTTCAGTATAAACTTCGGTTTTTCTAAACAACAGATTACACATAATAAAATTCAACGCAAATATATGGCGTAAAAATATGTGTTTTTCAGATTAACCGACATACTCTTACAAAAGCCTCGACCTAAACACATTTTATTTAGTGGGTCAGGCATGTTTTGGCTTTTTTTACTTTGTTTTCAATAGTTAAAGTTTTTTGGGGGGTTAATAAGTGTTTTGTTTTTGTTTTAATAGATCCACTTCAACAGATGTTTTATGACATTAGAGATATTTTTTCAATGTTCATTCAGTGTTAGATCTTCAAGTTGACCATTTACCAAATAAAAAAAAAAATTAGAATAAAATTCCATACCTACCTACTCTTATTTGTGTGTGCATGTAACCTGAAACAAACATATCTTTAACTCCTAATTAAGCGACAAAGACGCAGTAAGAGAGGCACTATTTTCCCACCACATCAGTGATCGATCATTTTGGAATAATAATAACGTCATAATACACAAAACGTATCACGCTTCAGCATCTCTCGCGCATGTTTGTATTTATCGTTAAAAAGCATGACATGAGAAGAACATTTGTTTAATACAGTGTAAGACCGTATTTTATTTACTTCGTGGTCATAGAAACTACGCCACTAGTGAAAATATTGTTTCTATGACCGCTAATGAAATAAAATACGATCTTACAATACATTAAACAAATATCATCTATGTATTTATTCCCATCTGTTTCTGAATTATGTATGCATGAACTATATCTCGAGAGAGCTTTCACCACTACAGAAGCTATGACTGTTATGCATCATTTTCAAAGATAATATTTCAATTTATAGGAAATTATTGCGCTCGACATGTTTGCACTGTTGCTGATAGTTGATTGACCATCGATGTATTTTATTGAAGATGGATTGACACCAAATGAACGGCGATGTTATACCTTGAAAAGTCTAAATTCATTAAGGCAGTCCCTACATAACGTGAGGTAATCTCGCTTTCAGTCTTCATAGTGCTCCACTGAGGAGGATTTTGTTTTCATTATTCGTCAAAGAATGCGCACATATTAATTTTTTACGTGTACTTGGTTGGGCATTTAAACAAAAAACAAATTTTAAATGAAACTGCCAGGAGGCTTTTTTTCCTCTTGAAGAAACAAATAGTGGATCGCTAAATGACGTTGCCATAAAAGCGAACGCCGCAATGTAAATGTTGTGTGGCATTTATACAAAACTTGATCTAATAACCATTAATTTACATATGTTACAGTAAGTTTCTATTTTGGAAATATGTCTGGTACCAATCATGTATATTGCTTTTATTGATTAATCGCGGTGGTGTGACATTCATGCTAGCAATAGTTCATAAAATCAATCACAATAACATCACGCTAAAATTATGTTTAAGAACCTGTTACAACACGTCTTGTATACGAATATATTTGCCAACTGATGGTATTTGCAATCTAAGAGACATAAATATTTCAGGAGGCAGCCCTTACTTCATTGCCTTCATTCATGTGCCCAGAATTATGTTTCAATTGTTCATTATAATAACAAATTAACATATATCAAAACATATTGTAAGAAAAACGCCCACTTTCTACACACATCTAGAGAAACAAGTCCAATTTGTCATGCATCTTCTTGGTTTGCCATGCACGGTTCATTCTTTCCAAACCAAATGAAAAATATGTCAAAATAAATAATCTTATTGGTGAGTGAATATTTGCAATAAGCATACACATTTGCAGAACAAAATGTATGTCCTGTCATTCGGTCAAATTATTATTATTATTATTATTTGTAAAAAGAAGACTTATGTAGGTCTCGTTTACGCAATTTATATGGTTAACAATATGCATTATTCAGATTAATGAAAATGTATGACAATCAATGTGAGACAGTGAATTAAATTTAATATACGCAGTTAAGCTAAGGCATTTATTAATAAACATCCAATATCGCAATAATAACTCCTATAAAACTATATAGTAAATCACATAATAATGTAATATGAGAAGACAGTTTATGTAGCCTATTCAGCTGTTATGAGTCTTGCATTAAGCATGCGACGGCAGCTATAGACACAAATAACAACTTATACAGCTTATTAATATTGCCCACCAATTTGGAATAGTTATTTCATTCTTTAAAGTGTAATTCATTCATTAATTGTTGGCAAATTAGTCCAAAATGCAAAATACATACTAGGAACTATATTAAACCTTAGCAGGCTCTGGAAACCCAATGTTTCTAAAATTTGCTTAACTGTGTATAGACGGTACGTTTTGTGAGTAAACATTCTCGTGTCAATGCATGTAATAAAACTGATACACATTTTATAGTTCAAATCATATGATTTACAATGTAACGCCAGGTACTCATTGTGTAATTGTTTCTGATCATACATGTAAGTGCAGGATTTCATAATATTCATTAGAAATCGCTGTAATATAGTTTCAAATAATTGGATATGACAAGCTGTAGTTTTTGTTGCGAGGTTTATAGTCCTGTCGCGCCTGAGGCTGCATTATGAAAGGACTTCCATCTGTGGCTCGTCAGATAGTAAATTTAGATGTGGAAAGTTAAAGGAGCCAATTGATAAAATACATTTACTATGTTATTTATGTATAACGTTTTTTGTAAATTGTGTGTGTTTTTTATTTGCCAAATTTGTGTGTATCAGACGGCAATAAGTGTGTGTGTTAATAATTGCATGTGATTGTTGTTTGTGTGATCCTTCCGTGATACGGGTGAGTGGTGCGCTGGTTGACGACGATGAGGTGGCTGGTGAAGGCTCGTTTCCAGTAGGCGTGGACGCTGAAACTTAACCTCGTCTTACATGAAATTCTCAGTAATTTTGAATTTTAAAGTCTTTGAATGCCCAAAAGTCTAGGATAAAGTAGTATGGCCTTGATGTTATAAATACATGTATATATACATGAAGCATCGAACTGGGCCTAATTGGGTCACTCATTGGCGCGCGGACGTTATAGAAATATCGGCAGGTGCTCGTTGGTTTTCTATGCATGTATCCGTGTTTAGGTGGTTTTTGTGGTCTTGTTTATTACTTGTTTATTAAAGATAAGGAGACAATATTTCCTGTCTATGGTTAGAATAAGTCACTGAAGCAGTATTATGGTTTTATTAATCCTTATTGTAGCTGGTGAGTTTTTGTTTATAGGTGATAGAGCGGGGTCGGTCTTTATATTGATATAGATTTTTAGTTATAGAGGAATAGCTAGGGTATTGTGTTGTGTTTGTTGACAAAGTACACTTAGTACACTGCTACTCGGTTTAACGTCTCTTGCTAACGGTGAGAGTATAAAAAGATTTTAGAAAACTTGGTATATGTTAAGCCCCAACACTTAAAAGTTTATTGTTTTAAAACGAATGTGATTGGACGATATTTAATTCCGCACAGGCTGCCGCAATGTAAATGACTGAAATGAAATTACGTGATGAAACCAGGATCTTACCAAACAGAACTGAATTGAATAATATAAATGCGTTTGGAATGATACGTGTATTGTCGCGCTCACAAGATAACACTATTGTGTCGCGCATTGAAAAGTGCACTAATGAGTGAATTAAATTCTGAAGGGTGTCAACACACGGACAAATGACAGTATTTAAAAAAACGCAAGGAAACGAACGTTTCAAAAATAGCATAATCAAAACGGCTTATTAAAGTGCAGTTGCTGCACTTTTCTGCATTTGTGCTTCGACAATTAAACATTTGTAAACCGTTTGACGTTGAACGCTGTGTGAAATGTGATATTTAGTTCGTGCAGTACATTTAAACAAAATGATGTTAAATAATGAAATCAAGGATTACTAATAATGTGTAGGCATGGCTGTGGCATCATACACAGATACAAAAATTTCACGGCATTATAAATATTCTGAATAGAAGTATACAACTCTGATAATTCCGGGGAAACAATCAATAAAATATAGAGTTTACAGACAAATCAATAAAGACAGAATCGGGTGTTCAAGCAATCGTATTCGTTCCCTTTCGCCCCTAAGCCTTTATAAACATACAAGTGTATGGCTTTGGAAATTCTTCATTTTTTGAATTTGTGTTTGAGTTTGAGTATATTTTTCAAATTGAAAGCAACATTGTGTAATAAGAAAGAAATAATTTAGTTACAAATAATGCAAATAAGTTCCACTTTTATTAAAAACAATTCAAGGTGTTTCTAAAATACTTAAAAGAATACAATCAAATATTGAGAAGATAATAAATGGGTAGTCCTACCTAAGTAACGTCTTACCATCGAATGTGTGAAAGGTTATATGATAATAAATTATGTTTTATCAGGTAAACCCATCAGAATATGGACTAATGTGTAAGGCAAACCTTTCAGAATAAGGATTAATGTGTCAAGCAAACCCATTAGAATATAGGTTTATAATTCACATGTGACTGTCCATTCACTAATGTGGGTACGCATTCCAGTAATTGTCACATGTTATACGTTTTTTTACTCGCTTTGAGATATGAGTAAAACAATTATTCACGTATCAACACTGTTGTAAATCACCGGAGCAAAAACAAATAAATGTTACTGGAAGGAAATATCGATTCTAGTTTTGAGTAGTCTTTCGAAGTATGTCGGTTTAATGAACTGACGTCTAACGAAAATACCAAAGATATTAAAAACTCAATTTTACAAAACATGTCTTAATTATTCAAATAAAAGGTCTTCTTGACGAACAAAAGGCATCCCAGAAATATGTCAACAAAACTAAGATACACAAAATAATCTTTCGGGATTATTCTGTGCGACGTTTCAGAACATTCCTGAACTATACAAGTACAATGCGATGTCATCACCCAAAGTAATTAACATTAAAGTATCTTTGAACGAATGAAGTATTATGTGATATCAGTGTATGTATGTCATTAACAAATGGAGCAAAACGTGTCCCTCTACGATGCTTACGTGCACACCTGAACAGTCATGAGTTGAATGAAGGTTGAAGCAAAGAATTATTATTATAGCGTAACACTTTGTCGAGATCGTAAATATCAATATATGATTGCCAGCATTTATAACGCTGGAATACGATTTGAACGCGTTAAAACACTATTCACAAAGATAGCCCTAAAACATTCAACAAACAATATCTAGTGATGGGCTGATTAATAATTTCGTCAAATAATCAAGATGAACAGGGGGGCCATGGCGTGACGATGCCGATGGGAAAAAATAATCGACGAACTGTGTACATTTCACTGCTACTACTTCTGGCTAAAACTGTATTCTGCAGTCAAGGAAACAAAGTTGTATTTTGTAGTTCTACACTGTTAAATATATTATAAATAAAATACATGGTGCATCCAATGCAAAATATACAATGCTATAAAACATTCCTGGATTGGTTGTTATTGTGTCAATGAAAGGAGTTTCATGATTTTATAAGCATTTTAGCACGACTTTATTAATGATTTCTTATAGATTACTTATGTGGTAGACATTGTAAATTCTTGCCTGTGGTTTTAAAATCGTACAGAAATAACATGTAAAAAAACTTCTACTAACTACTAAGTTTAATTTTGAGACATTATGTCTTTAAAATTAGACGTATAACCGACAAATCACTACGATGTCAAGGGAGGAGCGGTAGTGGTGGCTGTACACTTCATTTTCTATTGAGTGCCTTTTAGTCTCAGTAGGTCAGTCAGTTAAAATCCGTTATTTGTTTGTATTAACAACAGCAAAATCAAACCAGTTTTGCTTAAACTGAGACCAAATTTAACAAAATGAATTGAGAAACATTTAAATTGGTAAACAATGATTGGATGAAATATTTCTACTGAACAATACAAATCTACATCTATAATCATGATTAGTTGATTAATCAGTCACATAAAGCTCTGATTAATCAACGAAATGTTTTAGGACTGACTCCAATCACTAACAATATCTCGTTATTTTAGATACCATAATTTGCTTAAAACCCGATAGCATGTAGTACATAGTTGAGTATGTATTATAATATATACCATTGCTAACTTTAAATTACTAGAATGAAAATATCTGACCATAATTTCCAGGTGTGTGAACGTACAACAAATAATGATATATTTATGTGTATATAAATATGGCGCGTCTGGTTAAGTGCAGTAAACAAAGCGTTTACCACATATTGTTTCTGTGCTACCTTTAACGCTTTAGAATATCTTTTCCAATCGGTAAAGCACTGTATAAAATTGAATATTCCTTACCTGGAAGAGACATTTTCTAAAAATGCTAAACTAGTTTTTTTTTTTTTTTTTTTTAAATTTCCGCTAGTTATCCAGAATGTCACATTGCAAACATTTAAGTGTTGTAGGATGATACAATATTTTTTATATATATTTCTCATACGTTATTATGAGCTGACAGAAATTTTAACAAGTAACATGCTATATTTATTTTAATAACGAGGCGCCATATGAGGAAATCACAAAATTAATAAACTACAACACATACGTGTATAAGATGTATTGATATACTTTTTATAAACTAGTAGAGAAGCTAAATGATAAACGTTGTCGTAAAATATTGATGCTATTTTGTGTGTTGAACTAAAACACCTTTCTCGTTCATATATTAAATTTTATCGTATATCTATACGTTTGATTTTGCATACTAAGTATACAAATAATGAACCTCAAGCTGCATTAATAATAAAAATACACCATTATTATACTGAATTTTGTGTACGTCGAGTGTCTCTTTACTGTGTAATATTACAGTACAACTCATCCGCACATTCAACTGTACGCTATCCGTTATACGCGACACATACATGTAGCATCGTAGAATACATTTTGTGAAATTAATTTAAGAATTTAAGAAATCTGAGTGCAGCTCAAGTGTCAGAGACATGCCCCTTGGTAGTTAATGATTAAATGTCAGTATCTCAGATTTGAAATCTGCCATAACAGCGCAGTCTCTATAATGTAAGGGATAAAAACTGAGAAAGCTAGGAGTAACAGCGTACACCGGATTTTCTAGTAATATCACACTTCTCCTAAGCGTAAGACATAACAGAACTAGGCCGGTATTCACAGAGCTCCTACGGGAAATCTTACATTATGTTGTACTGAAGTGGACTTTTCAGATGATGTGAAATCCAATGATTTCTGTTTACAAAATGGTAAAATACGAAACATCTAAGCAATAGTTATTAGTTTAAAACATTTAAATGATAGGAGACATGTACGTGAAATAGTCACAGACTTAAGAAATTGTGTGAATTTAAGAAATTTACATAATTTTTCCCTAAGGATCTTTTTGAATACGGGCCCAAAACATAATATGAGGCGTGTCGTGGGAAAACCGGACGTAATGCATGTGCGTAAAGTGTCGTCCCGGATTTTAGCCTGCGCAGTCCGCACAGGCTAATCCGGGACGGTACTTTCCGCATATGTTTATAAGAGACTTCCTTGAAACAGAAAATACCATGAAAGCGGAAAGTGCCGTCCTGGATTAGCCTGTGCGGACTGCACAGGCTAATCCGGGACGACACTTTACGCACATGCATTAAGTCCGGTTTTCCCACGACGCGCCTCATATAATTTTTAAACATAAACTTTACCGTTTTTTTTTTGTTCATTAAAGCAATAATACAATATATATAATAGTGAGTGATCATTCACAAAACATTTAATATTTCTAGAACTTGATGAACTTTACAAGATATTTATGAAACTTGTGTATTCACACATAAGAACAGTACCTCTATCTAAATATCTAATTCATAGAACATGCAATATTTCTTGAACTTACATGTATTCATTTCTTTTTATAAGATCCATTGTTTAATAAAACAATAATGAATATTTATGCCATGTAACTAGAACAATTTTGCTAAGACAGCAGTACACAATATATGTGAATAAATGAGACTTTACTTCTAATCTATCAGGTAAAAATGCGTTTTCTGGCCAGGGATTGAATTGCATATAACGGACGTGGCAGTTGAATTCAATATTTGAAGTTTTTGGAGGGGTTAATAAGTGTTTTGTTTTTGTTTTAATAGATCCACTTCAACAGATGTTTTATGACATTAGAGATATTTTTTGAATGTTCATTCAGTGTTAGATCTTTAAGTTTACCATTTACCAAAAAAAAAAAAAATTAGAATAAAATTCCCTACCTACCTACTCTTATTTGTGTGTGCATTTAACCTGAAACAAACATATCTTTAACGCCTAATTAAGCGACAACGACGCAGTAAGAGAGGCACTATTTTCCCACCACATCAGTGATCGATCATTTTGGAATAATAATAACGTCATAATACACAAAACGTATCACGCTTCAGCATATCTCGCGCATTTTTGTATTTATCGTTAAAAAGCATGACATGAGAAGAACATTTGTTTAATACAGTGTAAGATCGTATTTTATTTACTTCGTGGTCATAGAAACTGCGCCACTAGTGAAAATATTGTTTCTATGACCGCTAATGAAATAAAATACGATCTTACAATGCATTAAACAAATATCATCTATGTATTTATTCCCATCTGTTTCTGAATGATGTATCCGTGACTATATCTCGAGAGAGCTTTCACCAGTACAGAAGCTATGACTGTTATGCATCCTTTTCAAAGATAATATTTCAATTTATAGGAAATTATTGAGCTCGACATGTTTGCACTGTTGCTGATAGTTGATTGACTACAAATTTCGATGTATTTTATTGAAGATGGATTGACACCAAATGAACGGCGATGTTATACCTTGAACAAGTCTAAATTCATTAAGGCAGTCCCTACATAACGTGAGGTAATCTCGCTTTCAGTCTTCATAGTGCTCCACTGAGGAGGATTTTGTTTTCATTTTTCGTCAAAGAATGCGCACATATTAATTTTTTATGTGTACTTGGTTGGGCATTTAAACAAAAAACAAATTTTAAATGAAACTGCCAGGAGGCTTTTTTTCCTCTTGAACGAACAAATAGTGGATCGCTAAATGACGTTGCATTAAAAGCGAACGCCGCAATGTAAATGTTGTGTGGCATTTATACAAAACTCTAATAACCATTATATTACATATTTTAGAGTAAGTTTCTATTTTGGAAATATGTCTGGTACCAATCATGTATATTGCTTTTATTGATTAATCGCGGTGGTGTGACATTCATGCTAGCAATAGTTCATAAAATCAATCACAATAACATGACCCTAAAATTATGTTTAAAAACAAAATTAGTAAAAAACATCTGTTACAACAGTTCTTGTATACGAATATATTTGCCAACTGATGGTATTTGCAATCTAAGAGACATAAATATTTCAGGAGGCAGCCCTTACTTCATTGCCTTCATTCATGTGCCCAGAATTATGTTTCAATTGTTCAATACAATAACAAATTAACATATATCAAAACATATTGTAAGAAAAACGCCCACTTTCTACACACATCTAGAGAAACAAGTCCAATTTGTCATACATCCTCTTGGTTTGCCATGCACGGTTCATTCTTTCCAAACCAAATGAAAAATATGTCAAAATGAATAATCTTATTGGTGAGTGAATATTTGCAATAAGCACACACATTTGCAGAACAAAATGTATGTCCTGTCATTCGGTCAAATTATTATTATTATTATTATTTGTAAAAAGAAGACTTATGTATGTCTCGTTTACGCAATTTATATGGTTAACAATATGCATTATTCAGATTAATGAAAATGTATGACAATCAATGTAAGACAGTGTATTAAATTTAATATACGCAGTTAAGCTAAGGCATTTATTAATAAACATCCAATATCGTAATAATAACTCCTATAAAACTATATAGTAAATCACATAATAATGTAATATGAGAAGACAGTTTATGTAGCCTATCCTATTCAGCTGTTATGAGTCTTGCATTAAGCATGCGACTGCAGCTATAGACACTAATAACAACTTATACTGCTTATTAATATTGCCCACCAATTTGGAATAGTTATTTCATTCTTTAAAGTGTAATTCATTCATTAATTGTTGGCAAATTAGTCAAAAATGCAAAATACATACTATGAACTTTATTAAACCTTAGCAGGCTCTGGAAACCCAATGTTTCTAAAATTTGCTTAACCGTGTATAGACGGTACGTTTTGTAAGTAAATATCCTCGTGTCAATGCATGTAATAAAACTGATACACATTTAATTGTTCAAATCACATGATTTACAATGTAACGCCAGGTACTCATTGTGTGATTGTTTCTGATCATACATGTAAGTGCAGGATTTCATAGTATTCATTAGAAATCGCTGTAATATAGTTTCAAATAATTGGATATGACAAGCTGTAGTTTTTGTTGCGAGGTTTATAGTCCTGTCGCGCCTGAGGCTGCATTATGAAAGGACTTCCATCTGTGGCTCGTCAGATAGTAAATTTAGATGTGGAAAGTTAAAGGAGCCAATTGATAAAAGACATTTACTATGTTATTTATGTATAACGTTTTTTGTAAATTGTGTGTGTTTTTTATTTGCCAAATTTGTGTGTATCAAACGGCAATAAGTGTGAGTGTTTAATCATTGCATGTGATTGTTGTTTGTGTGATCCTTCCGTGGTATGGGTGAGGGGTGCGCTGGTTGACGACGATGAGGTGGCTGGTGAAGGCTCGTTTCCAGTAGGCGTGGACGCTGAAACTTAACCTCGTCTTACATGAAATTCTCAGTAATTTTGAATTTTAAAGTCTTTGAATGCCAAAAAGTCTAGGATAAAGTTGTATGGCCTTGATGTTATAAATACATGTATATTTACATGAAGCATGGAAATGGGCCTAATTGCGTCACTCATTGGCGCGCGGACGTTATAGAAATATCGGCAGGTGCTCGTTGGTTTTCTATGCATGTATCCGTGTTTAGGTGGTTTTTGTGGTCTTGTTTATTACGTGTTTATTAAAGATAATGAGACGATATTTCCTATCTATGGTTAGAATATGTCACTGATGCAGTATTATGGTTTTATTACTGCTTATTGTAGCTGGTAAGTTTTTGTTTATAGGTGATAGAGCGGAGGTCGGTCTTTATATTGATATAGATTTTTAGTTATAGAGGAATAGCTAGGGTATTGTGTTGTGTTTGTTGACAAAGAAGACTGTGTTATTTGGGGTTAGATATGGTAGGATGTTGTTTTATGGGTCATTTGGCCACTTCCATAAACGTATTCATAATAGTAAAGATATCGAGATTGTTAGGCTAGTTTATAAAAGATAACCGGAATAGCGTACTCTGGTATGTGTACTATTATCAAACATGTGTGTGTAGTGGATTTTTATCGAGTGCACCGGGATTTCTCCCAAGTGCCATCGCCCCCAGAAGACTTCTTAGGTTGGTTACGGGGGATAGTGCACGATACAGGAGACGACTCGTTTCAGAGGCGACCCTGGGTCTTTAAGTGCCCAGTGTAAAGCACTTAGTACACTGCTACTCGGTTTAACTTCTCTTGCCAACGGCGAGAGTATAAAAAGCTTTTAGAAAACTTGGTATATGTTAAACCACAACACTTTTATAGTTTAACACAAGTTTATTGTTTTGAAACGAATGTGATTGGACGATATTTTAATTCCGCACAGGCTGCCGCAATGTAAATGACTGAAATGAAATTACGTGATGAAACCAGGATCTTACCAAACAGAACTGAATTGAATAATATAAATGCGTTTGGAATGATACGTGTATCGCCGCGCTCACAGGATAACACTATTGTGTCGCGAATTGAAAAGTGCACTAACGCATGAATTAAATTCTGAAGGGTCTCAGCAAACGGACAAATGACAGTATTTAAAAAAACGCAAGGAAACGAACGTTTCAAAAATAGCATAATCAAAACGGCTTATTAAAGTGCAGTTTCTGCACTTTTCTGCGTTTGTGCTTCGACAATTAAACATTTGTAAACCGTTTGACGTTGAACGCTGTGTGAAATGTGATATTTAGTTCGTGCAGTACATTTAAACAAAATGATGTTAAATAATGAAATCAAGGATTACTAATAATGTGTAGGCATGGCTGTGGCATCATACACAGATACAAACATTTCATGGCATTATAAATATTCTCAATGGAAGTATACAATTCTGATAATTCCGGGTAAGCAATCAATAAAATAGAGAGTTTACAGACAAATCAATAAAGACAGCATCGGGTGTTCAAGCCATCTTATTCGTTCCCTTTCGCCCTTAAGCCTTTATAAACATACAAGTGTATTGCTTAGGAAATTCTTCATTTTTTGAATTTGTGTTTGAGTTTGAGTATATTTTTCAAATTGAAAGCAACATTGTGTAATAAGAAAGAAATAATTTAGTTACAAATAATGCAAATAAGTTCCACTTTTATAAAAACAATTCAAGGTGTTTCTAAAATACTTCAAAGAATACAATCAAATATTGAGAAGATAATAAACGGGTAGTCCCACGTATGTCTTACCATCGAATGTGTGAAAGGTTATATGATAATAAATTATGTTTTGTCAGGCAAACCCATCAGAATATGGACTAATGTGTAAAGCAAACCTTTCAGAATAAGGATTAATGTATCAAGCAAACCCATTAGAATATAGATTTATAATTCACATGTGACTGTCCATTCACTAATGATGGGTACGCATTCTAGTAATTGGCACATGTTATAAGTTTTTTTACTCGCTTTGAGATATGAGTAAAACAATTATTCACGTATCAACACTGTTGTAAATCACCAGAGACAAAACAAATAAAAGCAAAGCTGATAGGGTATGTTACTGACAGGAAATATCGATTCTAGTTTTGAGTAGTCTTTCGAAGTATGTCGGTTTGATGGACTGACGTCTAACGAAAATACCAAAGATATTAAAAACTCAATTTTACAAAACATGTCTTAATTATTCAAATAAAAGGTCTTCTTGACGAACAGAAGGCATCCCAGAAATATGTCAACAAAACTAAGATACACAAAATAATCTTTCCGGATTATTCTGTGCGACGTTTCAAGTAAGATTTCACTCAAATCTCGTGTTCTGAAAAGAAAACAAAACATTCGTCAGAACATTCCTGAACTATGCAAGTACAATGCGATGTCATCACCCAAAGTAATTAACATTAAAGTATCTTTGAACGAATGAAGTTGTATGTGATATCAGTTTATGTGTGTTATTAACAAGTGGAGCAAAACGTGACTCTCTACGATGCTTACGTGCACACCTGAACAGTCATGAGTTGAATGAAGGTTGAAGCAAAGAATTATTATTATAGCGTAACACTTTGTCGAGATCGTAAATATCAATATATGATTGCCAGCATTTATAACGCTGGAATACGATTTGAACGCGTTAAAACACTATTAACAAAGATAGCCCTAAAACATTCAACAAATAATATCTAGTGATGGGCTGATTAATAATTTCCTCAAATAATTATGATGAACAGGGGGGCCATGGCGTGACGATGCCGATGGGAAAAAATAATCGACGAACTGTGTACATTTCACTGCTACTACTTTTGGCCGCACAGGCTAATCCGGGACGGCACTTTCCGCATATGTTTATAAGAGACTTCCTTGAAACAGAAAATACCATGAAAGCGGAAAGTGCCGTCCTGGATTAGCCTGTGCGGACTGCACAGCCTAATCCGGGACGACACTTTACGCACATGCATTAAGTCCGGTTTTCGCACGACGCGCCTCATATAATTTTTAAACATAAACTTTACCGTTTTTTTTTTGTTCATTAAAGCAATAATACAATATATATAATAGTGAGTGATCATTCACAAAACATTTAATATTTCTAGAACTTGATGAACTTTACAAGATATATATGAAACTTGTGTATTGACACATAAGAACAGTACCTCTATCTAAATATCTTATTCATAGAACATGCAATATTTCTTGAACTTACATGTATTCATTTCTTTTTATAAGATCTATTGTTTAATAAAACAATAATGAATATTTATGCCAAGTAACTAGAACAATGTTGCTAAGACAGCAGTACACAATATATGTGAATACATGAGACTTTACTTCTAATCTATCAGGTAAAAATGCGTTTTCTGGCCAGGGATTGAATTGCATATAACGGACGTGGCAGTTTAATTCAATATTTGAAAAATTGACATCATATGCATTTATTCTTTTTGTACAATTAAAGGTTTAATCAAACGGTAAGTTAATATTTATGGCCACAGTAACTATAAGCTTTTGTTTAGGCAGCAGTTCAAAATATGCGTGAACCCATTAGACATTGACTTTTATTAATTAGATAAAAATGCGTTTTCTGGCCAGGTTTTCACAAAGCTCCTAAGAACTGCATATAATTGACGTGAAAGATTAATACAAAACCAAAACTAAGTATTCATTTGTTTTTCGCTGGTGTATCCCAAAAAGAATGCAATAATTATTAGATCTTATACCGCTGAAAACAAACAACAACGTGAGTGATTTACATTTATTATCCATGTATAATCTTTTTTTTGTAACTGG
The DNA here is from genome assembly GCA_027627225.1 of Congeria kusceri. NCBI lineage: Eukaryota > Metazoa > Mollusca > Bivalvia > Myida > Dreissenidae > Congeria > Congeria kusceri. Next base: position 53,418,364 of record CM051029.1, read on the forward strand.
TACAATTTGTCAAAAAGAAGACGCATTAATGACTCGCTAGCAAACAATATTGTTTAAGAATCAGTTTCCTCCAAGTCATTTAGTGAATTACGTCGCATCACTAAAAGCAGTATAACGCGTTTTTACCAAAGGGATTTGCAACTAACATCAGGCAAATCACTAACCAGGAACGAAACGTAGTCGATAAACTAGCATCGTGAGACTTCTAACCCGGTGGTATAATTGATTCATTCGTTTGGAACATTGGAATGTTCAATGGTTATTTCTAAGTGTGTAACATGAGTAAATGTTATCTTTACAACCAGGGTCTCTTATTTTAACAGCACAAGGCCGTTTATTTAACATATCACACCACAGTTTTCCTAAAAAAGGAAAGACAAAAAAAATTCAAGAAAGCTATTTAAGAAAGGTCACAGCCTTTCAAGTATCTCATAAAGGTGACCAGTCGGGCTTCTACGGAAAATAACTTGGATTGCGAGAAATGTGGATGGTTTCTTGCTACACATCAATGTATTTAAAGTGCTTTTACGCTTTATTATTGTATTTAAATTGCAATGTAATTATACACATATAAAACATATGCCTTAATATGAACATGTGAACAGAATGATCAATACACAGTTTTGTGAGTCCAGACGCATCAATAATTGTCAATATTCTATAAATAAATGTATGTAATGTAATACTAACATACAATACATTTCAATTGGGAGAATCTTCTCTCAATTCTTATTATCATACACGAGAAGATACAATAATGCATATTGCGTCAGGCAGCTCTTTGCAGAAAACAACATATTTCCTGTCTTATCCATACTTCTACAAACGGGGAGCGATGTTCTTGGAAAACATCATGTTTGTATCAATGAATTGCGCAAACTTGAGTTATCTCTCTCGTGAAATATAAATGAACACTGGGAGTCATTCAAAATATTTATCACATTCTATATCTTGTTTCCCGTGTAATACAACCATTACGAATATTTCTATCTTACACATGTGTAAGATAACATTTTGAGCGTTTTCATTGGCTACATATTTTTTGACTTACCAATCGGATGACGTTACTTTGGTGAAATGACGTCGTCAACATGAAATGGCGTCACGTCAGTACACATCTTTTTGAATTTATCCACATGTTTTGGTAATATTTGAAGATTTTTGTTTCGTTTAAAAGCATGTGATAAAAAAGATCTGACACTCGTTGTCATTTTATACCATATTTTATTAAACTCGTCCAGGAAATTCGTTAGTAAGCGAGCCTTTGGCTTTGGCTCGCTTACTAACAAAATTCCTGAGCTCGTTTAATAAAATATGGTATGAAATGACAACGAGTGTCATATCCTATATATAATACATGGAATTCACTGGTATAATGTTCAGATTTTGTTTTCATGTTAAATGTGCATTTCAGGGACATATTCACAAATTGGAAATTGACAACTTTTAATATTTCATCGCAGATTACGAATATATAAGTATATTTTGTGTAAACAATATTCCTGGCATAGAAATATATTTAAAAATAATATATCTTTTATTGATAATCTTCATTGAAATAGTCAACAAATACAAAGCGTTTGTAGCGCTTTTTGTCGGTATTTTGGAAAATAATTTATCACTTTAATAGTGTTAAAAATACCAGTCAAAGCTTGTTAGTTCACTGACCGAGTTGTAAGCGTGACCGATATTTAGCCCCAGAAGTTGTAGGTTCCAGCCCTGGCGGAGGAAAATATTGTTACTTTAAATTTAATATTTATTATTTGCAGTTATGACATTTAATGACATTTTTCAAAAATGCTATAATCAGTGAGTAAGTCCATTTAACAAACTTGCAATATATCTATGAGAAATACATTAAGTAATTATCATTAAGGCCTGTCGTGTATTGAAACTGTCCTTGTATTCATGAATAGACTAAATAACTTACTTATGCGAAGCAGAAACTCATTATGTAAACTACAAATAAGTCAACAAGTTAATTACAAGTACATGCGATATGGTTTCTAGCATTTACAGCTATATAGATAAATAATACTCTGATTAAACTAGCTTCACTGTATACTCGAACTTTGGAAGATATGACGTCATTAGTCTGCACGTGTTTGCTTTATCCCACAGTGCTGAAATAAAGCTTTGTTTATTCCATGGGGGTTCATTTCGTCAACGACACTTGATGATGGGATAAATTTCAGTTAGTTGTTTCCTTATTACGTCCTGCAAGGAGATTATGTTTTGCTACAGGTAACAGATTTGCTCGAAATTGTATGCAAAGGTTGAACATGGGTCAAATAACAATTTATTAGATTAATTTTGGCGGTGATTTTGACCACCGTCCGGATCCAAAACTTGTCTGGGTGTTTGGGAGACAGTGCCAGGGAGGCAACCTGTGCTAGGGAGGTAACCTGCAGGTGCGGCTCCAGGATTTCGGCTTGGGGGGGGGCGTAAACCTTAGATCGCGCAGTTATAACCCCTTGATGTTGTATGTTGGTCTGAAGTGATCAGCTAAATGGTCAGTATCAAATAGTTAGGATAAATCTTTGCACATCATCATCGTCATCATCATCATCGTCGTCGTCATCATCATCATCAAATACACTTTGTTTCACTGAATAAATTTGTACTTCACCATATGTTCGAAATACATGTAGGTTCATCTGTATGTCATACGCCTGCTTTGGCAGTAAATTGCTCTTGTTTGATGCGCCTATCCACTAAATTGTATATGACATTTATCGTATATATCAGGAACATCTTTAAACATATAAAGTCCGTAAATTCAAACACACACGCATCGATAATTTGTGTATTATGCATTTACCGTATTGTAATGGCCTCTTTTAGAACTAAACTATGTATTGAGACAAACTGTAGTCATTGATTTGACTTGAATTTCGATTTTAAGTCATAATTATTTAAACGTTTACATGTCTTTTTTTGTGGTACCCTGTGCCAACGGTCACGGGTGCATTGCATCTGACATGTTTATATAATATAGGAATTTAGAAAAGAAAACAAAATCATCTACAAATAAAGTTATGTATACCTATTGTCTATAGTTAATCGTTTTCGATGAACTTTGGCGCCGGTACTACTGTGTACGTAAGAAATCGTAGGGGGCGGGCTAGGTCGGGTATCTGTTACTGAAGTTGATGTGTGTCTTTTCTAAAGTTGAGCGAGCGAAGCGAGCGAAAAAAAAAGTTGCATATTTATCCAGTGTTTACCGTGTTATAAACGCAGTTATATTTATGGTCCGGACGTTTGAGGGGGGTGCGCGCCGGGTGGGCCCCCCCCCTGGATCCGCTAGTGACCTGTGACCGAAATATTCAGTTGTTGGTTAAGAAGGAATTCTTTTTGCGGAAGTTTGCGTTCTTCGAATGTTATCTAGTAAAACAATAACATGTGATTTGATGTTGTTGTTTTTTGTTTTATTTTAGTTTGAAAACGCGCTCACGTCACTCATAAGAACAAAAAAAATCTTAAACTATCATAGGCAATATCTCCTACTAAGCCCTTGCTTAATGCATACAACAAATATATTGCGTTCCTGTTGCGTATATCTTCATCATGTTAAGAATTAAGACTTAACCTTTGGATATATAATAAACTTCTATACAAATAATATACCGTTCTTTTGTTGATGCGCAAATGTCCTAAAAAAAAAAAGCAGGGTAATAACTCTAATTCATTCTACTACATTCATCCCCATAATTATCCTGCATCAGTCCTGTTCCAGACTTATGAACCAATGAACAATCATTCCATAAATACCTCGCCAGTTGAAGTTATGGTAATGTGTCTTCAGCTCAAATAAACGTGAGGAACAAGTTTGTAGTTAAATGGTTAATATAAAGATAAGTGGGTCATGGGTCTGTGAAGAAAAGCATCACATCAACGTATGGTTTGTTAGAGATGTGTTGACATTCAATTTGCAATTCTGAACTGATGCAATTGTATTTGTTTACAAATCACCGACATTCGATAATATCGTATTTGTAAAATGGTTTATACAAACAATTTTCATTTATTCTATATAAAGTTTCTCCTAACGCTCACATTTTTTTTATTTACCATAAAATATTTTGTTTTTAAATTAAAAATGACGAAATTTGGTGTTTTACATCAAGGCTTATTTGTGCATTGATAATGAACTGTTTTAATCTGGATTTGTGTTAAGTTAAAGGGCTTTTATCAACTTTTTTACTAGCCCTGCTTTCATGTTTGATCGTTGAAAGTGTGTGCATAACATAGTCTTAAAGTTTGTGTTGATACACAACCGAATTCTCCAAATTAGTATATCAATATTAATAAAAAGGAAACTACTGTTGACATTTGCAAATGCAAACACTCAGAAGAAAATTATTCCTGTTATGCCCAGACTACGCGAAATCTATATATCATAAGAATATCATGCTATCCCCGCCTATGTAAAGCGCTCTTGATCATTTTGCAACGACATAATTGAGTTTGTTTTCTAGAAAATACGATGCACTTGTTAAATGGCTAAGTTGTTTCTTTGTTACAAATACTGTACTTTATTTATAAAACAAAATGAATGAGAAGTGGAGACAAGCGAGGTCAGACAGTGCATTACGTTCAAACGTACCTTATTACAGTACCTATGTGCAGATAAGGTATGGCATACTATACCCTATTATATAAGAATATATCATAAATAACCTAATAAATTTGTATTCGAAGTGCAAATTAGTCTTCAAGGAACAAACACACCGATGGTGTTGAATAGCCCATTATGCATAGTATATTGTTCAGCTCAAGGAGCCTTACGTTAAAGATGCGACTGCTGATATATAGACTAACAAACATGTATTCAATTAGCTTACCGTTTTAGTTCATTTCATTCCTTTTAAAAAATTACATTCAATTGAACGTTTGGCAGGAAACCCAGTGCGACCGGCCCTTATTCGATTTTTTTGTAGAGCGTTAAATTACGTATATAAAGTCATCATGCGAATGTACGTCTTACAATTGTACGTTTCCAATCACAGGCCACTACACAGTTTGTATTCCTAATGATAGTTATTCTATTATAATTGTTATTAAAACACAATGTCAGTGGTAGGGTCCAGGTATTGAAAAGCTCTTAACAAAATAGTGTTGCAATATATAATGTGTTCACCCAAAACCCCTAAAAGGTAAAACGTATTTGGAACTTTTGTTTCGCATCTCACCAAACTGACGAGGACTTGTTATACATTTCTGATAAATAACACTGATATTGTCGCGCGGACACGAACACTAAATTGAAAATTGCAATTATACGTGCATTCTGAAGCATAACACAAACATGACAATCTATGACATTCATGTTATTGTATGTGAACGTTTTTTACTGGCCATTTCAACGTTTAATTAGAAATAAATGACACAGACATAAACAGGCGGATGTACTTGCTTTGCACCCTTTTCGTCTAAGTATGCGCCCTTTCTGCACTTATGCTTTTGTAGTTAAACACTTGTCAAGATATTGGTATCACAATGCGCAGACTGAGTCCAACATATAGCCACGTCAATTTAAATCAACTTTAAGACAATTACGTCTTTTGTTAAGAGTAGGGCCAATTGTGTCGTAAGCAAAACAAATACACAATGATTAATACACCACACATATAAGAACAGAATTGAACAGAAAGTGTATTCACATAAACCAAAGTGGTTTTTCGTGCAGCTGACTATATACATGTACATACACAATGTATAATTAGGATATTTAAGCAAACGTTCTTGGTTAATTCAGCAATTATTTTCAAGATTAGTAGAAAAAAGAAAAATAAATGCATGGATGGATAAGTACATACAACGACACACAAATTGCACCTAGTTATTCACTTTCATATACAAAAAAAAGAATAATGTATTAACATTTTTAAATTTTTGTTCAGACTTCTACCACAAATATAAATACATTATGCATAGTGTCATATCATAGTTCAGTGGCTGCTGGATTAGGATAATAAGGTGAGGATTATATACTCATTTAAATTGAATAAAAATAGAACTGTTTTCAAAGTTCGCGAGCTATAAACGTATATGCTGGGAAGGAGAAATGAACAATCTGTGCAAATATTTACACTCACAAACACGGACATGTGTAGATACAATCAGGTACACATATATACCAAATGATAACAGTTATGTGAACATACTATAGCTTATACAGACATATTTACACATTTATTGGTGTCACTACCTAACAGTGGTATTTTGATAAGAGTCATGTTCGAAAATTGTAGCCACATTGCGATTGCGCATCACATATGCTATGATACATAGATCTACAACAGTACTGTCGAAATTTCAGTTCAATTTTACAAAGGTAGTAGTAATCTACCTTCTCCTGCAAATGTGTCCATTTTGAGGGAGCTGGCTCTCCACCAGTGCCTCGACTCTCCCGTGCCCTCTCCTGCTCCTTTTTCTTTGGTACACTCTGTAATAATGATTACTACAGTTGTTAGGTAGTAACATAATGAACAATCATTTAAGTTGTACGACAATGATATCTTGATAAGTGCAGGATATTCCATTAGGAACTGAATTACATTAAGAGTGGTTTTAAATCAGTACAAACGACAATTCCCCATAGTGAGACCCGTACAGTTATCGAAGAAGAAACCAATGCTTACACAAAGTAAATATTTATGCACCTTCAGGTCAATACATTTTCTCCTGACTTCCGTAAGAGTGCGGCCTGGTCCAACATCGTTAATCATGTAACGAAACGTGAAGGGAGTATAATATAGTATTATAAAAAATGTATTTTGGTTAAAGACCAGCTAGTGACAAACAAATACAATGACAGCCATTCACTGTCGGGTAAGTATATTATTTGATAACACATATTCAATTTGAAATAACAACGCACGTACACAACCATAAGGACGACCGACACTTATTGACATTTTACAAACTCACATATCTACAGTTTCAGTCCAATAGCTATCATTGTCGGCCTCTGTTAACCCCAATTAGTGTGAACTGGTCAAAATGCCGTTTCCGTCGACACACCTGTCAACTAAAACAGATGTTTCCTGGAACGACCAGTTTTTTTGTTTTTTGGCTTTTTTCCGCCATGTTTGTTTACTCTTCGTCTGCGTTGAAAGATCGCGTGAAAATGACGTCATATAAACTTTGAGACTTCGACACGATTTTAGCGGTAAACGAACACCATAATTTATGTAGTCGTGTTATATATCATATATATTTATGTATTGTGCATTTACGATTTCGTTGATGAAACGGAATTTATGTATAATTGTAATCAACTACATAAATCTCGATACGTAAATTACGATCGTAGGAAAATCGTAAATATTTATGAAACGGCGCCTTGATTTGTATAACATTATTTACATTTTTTATTTAGAGTTCACTGACGGCATATATACATACATAACATGATAACACCGTTTATTTACATAAAATAATACAGCAGTAAACATGCATCTAACATACATTAATCGTTTGTCAAATAGACAGCTAAAACAATAGTTGTGTGGAAGATGACCTGACATTTATGAACTGCTTCCATTTTAAAAAGGACAAGTCCAATAATTCCCAAAATACAGTTAAGAAAATCGACTTTTCAATTGTTATTTTTGTTATTTTTCTTCCTATTTTTTGGGAGAGTATATATGAAAAGCACAACAAAGTGTCATTTTTAGAGTATGTTCACATCATTCCATTGAACTCATTGTAAACAATCAACAGAGTTTCATTCAAATAAATGACAGAAAAAATATAATTTCTTACAGAAAAACTCAAATTCGCATGAAAATCTATTTGATAAGCCGCGTGTCATTTCTTACAGAAATATTAAAATTTGTATGAAAAAGCAATTTGATAAGCCGGCATATCATTTCTTACAAAAAAATAAAAATCTGAATAAAATTCAATTTGATACGCCGGCGTATCATTTCCAACATTAAAATTCAAATATGAATGAATGAAAAGCAATGTGATAAGTCGACGTATAATTTCTTACAGAACATTTCAAATTTGAATGAAATTCTATTTGATAAGCCGGCGTATCATTTCTTACTGAAAAATTAAAAGTTTGAATGAAATAGAATTTGATACGCCGGCGTATCATTTCCTACAGAAACAATCAAATTCAAAATGAAACTCAATTTGATAAGCCGGCGTATCATTTCACACAGAAAAATTAAAATCTGAATGAAAATCAATTTGATACGCCGGCGTATCATTTCCAACAGTAAAATTCAAATATGAATGAAAAGCAAGTTGGTTTAAACATATTTATTAGGACATAATAACATAATTTATAATTACAAAGCTAACATGGGATTGGGCTGAAAGGTGGTCCTTATTGAAGCCCTCTCCCGATAGATGATAACATTACACGCATTATGTCATGACGTCGCAGAAGAATTATAAGAACGATAAACAAAATGAGACTTGATAAAATTTTGGGCAAAATACAACATGCACATTTGAAGCGAAATGCAAGGTATGAATTTGTTGATATAAGTATATGAAAAAAACAATGATAGATAAACACAAAAAGGGAGACAGAGATATAGGAACTTTGGCGGGCGGCTAAAATCTCTTGGAACTTCGGATGTAGGACTGAACATGTTTGAATATAGTACTATTTTGATAGACTGAGAGCGAGAGATCGCCATACAGAAGCACGCATAGGGTTGGAGAGCAGATCTGTGACACACCATTGAGTAGCTGAAGAATGAGTTTGTGTTTGCTGCGTCTAGTTTCTAGAGATTCCCAGCCAATTTCTGATATTAGCCTATCAATTGATATCAGTTTTGTGGTTCCACCGCAATTATTATATTATTATTATTTATAGTGAACAGTTATCAAATAAAATGTCACCGTATTTGAGAATTGGGCGAATAAATGAAGTGTATATGGTTTCAAGTGACTTTCTATCTAGCTTGAATTTTAGTTTTCTCATCATATTTATCCTTTTCCAGCATTTTTCCTTTACATAATTAATATGACTTGACCAATTTAATACGTTAGTAAATAATATACCTAAGTGTTTGTGTATAGAAACTTCTTTGATTGGTGTATTGTTCATGTAGAGTGGGGCTGCACGTGTTCTTGTGTTGTTCTAGATACAATCAAAGATACTGTTGTATTAGGATTAAAATTTACTAGACATTTTGGATGCCCAGTTGGAGATTTTTTGGAGATCATTGTTCAATGTATTAGCAATTGGGCTGGATTGTCAACAATAATATAAAGTGAAGTGTCATCCGCGAATAATCTGATATTGGCGCTGATGTCATTAACAATGTCGTTGATATAGACAAGGAACAATAGAGGGCCAAGTATGGAGCCCTGTGGAACACCTGCAGGTATGATGCTCCACTGAGAACAAGATCCGTGTAGGACAACTCTTTGTCGGCGTTTAGCAAGGTATAATTTGAACCAATTTAAGATATTGTTAGTTAGTCCAATTGCGTTTAATTTGAAAATTAAGCCGTCATGCCAGACTCTATCAAAAGCTTTAGATATATCACAGAAGACTACTCTTACTTCTTTCCCTGTATCAACAGCTTTGGCAAACATATTATACAAGTACGTTAGTTGATTTACAGTGGAATAGCCGGGGAGAAAACCTAATTGAAACGGGGTCAAAGTTTTACTGTCATGCAAGTTATTGTACGTATGCTTGAAAACAAGTCTTTCAAAAGCTTTGCCAATAGTGTTGAGTAAAGATATAGGTCGGTAATTGTTAACAAGAGATGGGTCACCGGTTTTAAAAATTGGACAAACATTGGCCTCTTTCCACGTTGACGGAAAGGTACCCAGGCGTAGGGACAGGTTGAAAAGCGAGCAAAGAGGGCCGGATTGTTCTGAAGATATTTCGCGGAGTATTCGATTGTTAAGGCCATCAGGTCCAGATGCTTTTCCTAAAGGCAAACCATCTAGAGCAAGTTCAACTTCGTGTATTTCAAGTTTGAGATTACTGAAGCCTTGTTGGTTACTGACCGTGACAATCGGTAGTGTGGGTATTGCGCATTGGTCAATGCTTGACTGGTTTATAAAAAAAGTGTTAAAGATGTTAGCTTTCTCAAACGCATCGTCAACTATTTCGTTGCCAGATTGGATTGGGGGTATAGAGGAGTTGACAGAAGGTTTAATAAAATGTTTTAGTGTGGACCACCAATTTTTCGAACATTTGCTACTTGTTTTTAATGTTTCAGCGAGCTTGTTAATGTAACTTATTTTTGACGATTTTATAACCTGCGTGGTTTTGTTTCTAATAGTTCTGAACTTTTGCCACGAATTTGGTGTGTTTATGATTTTAGCTTTACAATAAAATAAGCTCGCTTTCTTTTCCGAATAAGTCGCCGTATACTATTGTCTAGCCAAGGTGGATCGTGGCTGCGAATAATTACATCTCCGTTAGGTATACATTTACTAGATAATTCAATAATTTTGGCAGTCATGTCGTGCGCATAGATGTCAATGTTTTCGTTTTGTTTTGAGTCCCAGTCAAATTCTGATATATCCTGTCTTAATTTATCGTAATCAAAGAGCCAGACATGTCTTAGGTGTGTACGTTGTCGGTTTTTGTTAAGTATTAAAAGTGCATATATGGGACAGTGGTATCTAGTAGTTGAGTAAGAAATGGATCCGCAACTCCACTGGAGAGTATGATGTTTTGGAATTGATGTAAAGATAAGGTCAATCGTACTTGCTGAGGATTCTGTATAGTGCGTTTGGAGATTAATTGTGTTAGTGAGAACTGGTCACATATAGACTTAAGTTTTGATGCTGATGGTGTGATCTTCGTGTTTAAATTAAAATCACCAGTTATAATGATGTCTTTAATACCTGTATCGATGGCAAGATGAATAGAGTCAGTAAGCGCAGAGTGTTGTTGGGATGTGGTATTAGGAGGTCTATAAAATACACGGAATAGAAAAGGTCGGTTAGAAACAGTTAATTCAATCCAAATACACTCAACACCAATTATTTCTAAGTCATGTCGTCTCCTATGAAAAATGTTATCTTTGATGTAAATTGCTACACCTCCATGGTTATCGGCTAGCTCTTTACGTTCAGGAACTTTATAAGAATTTAACAGTAGTTCGGTCTACGGGATCTCATTACTAATCCAGGTTTCAGTGAAGACCAAAATATCGAAATCTTTCAATTCTGTATATAGGACATCTATCTTAGGAAGTAAGCTCTGTACACTATAATGAACGAAGGAAAGGTAGTGCTGCAAATCAATGTCGAATTGGACAGACCAAGAAATGGAAGAATGTGATGATGTCCGAGACGTCGATAACGGACCTCGTTTGGGATGATCATCACCTGATAGCAGCAACGTAATTAGTACAGCCAGAGTAATTGATACCAAACATGTAAAAAGCACACGCAGAGCAAATCGGATATTTTGCAGGTTTCGCGACACATGGTGGGGAACGAGTGCGCCTGAAGTTAGGCTCGAATTTGACAAGGACAGATTTTGTAGCTGCTAAATATATCGAGTATGCAGACTGGTAATTGTGGAGACAGTGAGTGGCGATCATGCTAAATATTAAGAATCTGAAATTATATTTAGGGACACCCAAGCTGGCTAAAGTCGTGATCGTTTCATGTTACGTCAAAATGAATGATGTGGAAAAAAGAAGGTGAGCCAGCATGAGTAAGAAGTGATCAAGAAGAAACAAGAGAAAATGCGCCGCCCTAATAAAAAAGTAGGAAAAGAGGACAATGAAAATAGTTGGTATTGTTGAACATATCATGTTGAATACAATATTGGGAAAACATTCAGATGTAGTCGTTTGTTGATTTAAATTGCATTAGATTTAATGTTTTTAGGCATAAATGAACGTTGACGAAATGACCATGTTAAAGCGCATAGATGTATATAAGTGAGGATGGATTACAATTGTATGCCCCAAGAAAAAAGCATAATAGCAAGACAGTCATGATTACATTACTAGAAGAGCACAATGAGGTGAATCAACGGTTAGCTATAAGTCATTTATAAATACAAATACTATTTTAAAATCTTAAGATTACTGGTAGAGCACAATGAGGTTAATCAACAGTTAGCTATAAGTCATTTATAAATAAAAATACAATTTTAAAATCGTATGACCTATCTTATAAGTATAATAAGGAAAACAGCGATTTTTGGAACAGTTACAATGTACAACTAAGAAAAGGATTACGAACTCAAGACAATTACATAACTGGTAGAGCACAATGAGGTGGCCCGACAGTTAGCTATAAATCATTTCTAAGTTAAGATTACTCAAAATCTCAAAATAAATTACATACTTGTGATAACGAAAACAACGATTATTGGGACAGTTACGCTGCACAATTAAGTATAAGATTACTAACACAATTAACACCTTGAATGTTAAAACAAATGTATTATTAAACCATTCACACATACGTATTCATATACACACATACATACGCACACGCACACACACACACACACACACACACACACACACACACACACACACACAAGTCACATAGTTTTTTGTGTCACGTGATAGCGCGGTAAAGCTGTCCTTTGAATCAAGAGTGAAAATATTTGTTTTTTTCCTAATAAACGGATTTTTTGTGTGTGTAAAGTGGTGGATTTATATAATGTGCTTATTTTTATAAATTGCTCTCCTTGTTTACGATGAGCAAAGTGAGAAAGGATAAACGAAAAAACAGAAATAGTAGTGGAAGTAGTTCGGACATTTCGGACAATACAAGTAAGTGTAAAATATCGAAACATAGAGGCCCGTCTGAGGAGTATGAAGGTGTGAGCGTTAGCGATATTTTGGGCATTGCAAACTCGGTTCTATACGAAAATAGTAGCAGTATTGACATTGTGGATTCTAGCGTGTTTAGTGGTCATTGTGATAGTGAGAGCAAGATGGCTGAGAGCGGAAGCGAGCCAACCCATAAGGATCTCATGGACTATATGAAGAGTATAGCAGACAATTTCAATGAAAGGCTAACGAAAATAGAGAAGCGGCTAGACACCATTGATATCCTTGAAAGGAAGGTTACTGACTTCGAGCGTGAGCTTAAGAAGGTCTGGTTGGCACTTGATGAACGATGTAAGCGCACGGACGAAAAGGTAACTCGCCTAGAAGATAAGGTTGAAGCCGCCGACGTAGGAGTTGGTATGCTGGATTCGCGGGTGGCGGATATCGAAAAGCAGCGGCAGCAGCTTAGTGACGAGGTTGCCTACCTAAAATCCCAATCAATGCGGAACAACCTGGTCTTCACTGGAATCGAAGAGGATAACTCTCAGGGTAATGAATCTCAAGCCATCACCGAACGTAAGCTAAGGGAACACCTGCATGAAAAGCTTAAGATCCCCAAGGAGACGGTGGATGGGCTACAACTCGAGCGAGTTCACCGTACCCCTTCTCAACCAGTGCATGGTAAGGTACGGTCAGTTGTGGCGAAATTTGCATTTTTTAAGGACCGCGAGCTAGTCAGGGGTCAGTGGCCACAACTTAAGGGCACAAACTATAATGTGTATGAGCAGTTTCCTCCGGAAGTGCAAGAAAAGCGGCGACGTCTCGTTCCACAAATGAAGGAGGCAAAGCGATATTTCGCGGAGTATTCGATTGTTAAGGCCATCAGGTCCAGATGCTTTTCCTAAAGGCAAACCATCTAGAGCAAGTTCAACTTCGTGTATTTCAAGTTTGAGATTACTGAAGCCTTGTTGGTTACTGACCGTGACAATCGGTAGTGTGGGTATTGCGCATTGGTCAATGCTTGACTGGTTTATAAAAAAAGTGTTAAAGATGTTAGCTTTCTCAAACGCATCGTCAACTATTTCGTTGCCAGATTGGATTGGGGGTATAGAGGAGTTGACAGAAGGTTTAATAAAATGTTTTAGTGTGGACCACCAATTTTTCGAACATTTGCTACTTGTTTTTAATGTTTCAGCGAGCTTGTTAATGTAACTTATTTTTGACGATTTTATAACCTGCGTGGTTTTGTTTCTAATAGTTCTGAACTTTTGCCACGAATTTGGTGTGTTTATGATTTTAGCTTTACAATAAAATAAGCTCGCTTTCTTTTCCGAATAAGTCGCCGTATACTATTGTCTAGCCAAGGTGGATCGTGGCTGCGAATAATTACATCTCCGTTAGGTATACATTTACTAGATAATTCAATAATTTTGGCAGTCATGTCGTGCGCATAGATGTCAATGTTTTCGTTTTGTTTTGAGTCCCAGTCAAATTCTGATATATCCTGTCTTAATTTATCGTAATCAAAGAGCCAGACATGTCTTAGGTGTGTACGTTGTCGGTTTTTGTTAAGTATTAAAAGTGCATATATGGGACAGTGGTATCTAGTAGTTGAGTAAGAAATGGATCCGCAACTCCACTGGAGAGTATGATGTTTTGGAATTGATGTAAAGATAAGGTCAATCGTACTTGCTGAGGATTCTGTATAGTGCGTTTGGAGATTAATTGTGTTAGTGAGAACTGGTCACATATAGACTTAAGTTTTGATGCTGATGGTGTGATCTTCGTGTTTAAATTAAAATCACCAGTTATAATGATGTCTTTAATACCTGTATCGATGGCAAGATGAATAGAGTCAGTAAGCGCAGAGTGTTGTTGGGATGTGGTATTAGGAGGTCTATAAAATACACGGAATAGAAAAGGTCGGTTAGAAACAGTTAATTCAATCCAAATACACTCAACACCAATTATTTCTAAGTCATGTCGTCTCCTATGAAAAATGTTATCTTTGATGTAAATTGCTACACCTCCATGGTTATCGGCTAGCTCTTTACGTTCAGGAACTTTATAAGAATTTAACAGTAGTTCGGTCTACGGGATCTCATTACTAATCCAGGTTTCAGTGAAGACCAAAATATCGAAATCTTTCAATTCTGTATATAGGACATCTATCTTAGGAAGTAAGCTCTGTACACTATAATGAACGAAGGAAAGGTAGTGCTGCAAATCAATGTCGAATTGGACAGACCAAGAAATGGAAGAATGTGATGATGTCCGAGACGTCGATAACGGACCTCGTTTGGGATGATCATCACCTGATAGCAGCAACGTAATTAGTACAGCCAGAGTAATTGATACCAAACATGTAAAAAGCACACGCAGAGCAAATCGGATATTTTGCAGGTTTCGCGACACATGGTGGGGAACGAGTGCGCCTGAAGTTAGGCTCGAATTTGACAAGGACAGATTTTGTAGCTGCTAAATATATCGAGTATGCAGACTGGTAATTGTGGAGACAGTGAGTGGCGATCATGCTAAATATTAAGAATCTGAAATTATATTTAGGGACACCCAAGCTGGCTAAAGTCGTGATCGTTTCATGTTACGTCAAAATGAATGATGTGGAAAAAAGAAGGTGAGCCAGCATGAGTAAGAAGTGATCAAGAAGAAACAAGAGAAAATGCGCCGCCCTAATAAAAAAGTAGGAAAAGAGGACAATGAAAATAGTTGGTATTGTTGAACATATCATGTTGAATACAATATTGGGAAAACATTCAGATGTAGTCGTTTGTTGATTTAAATTGCATTAGATTTAATGTTTTTAGGCATAAATGAACGTTGACGAAATGACCATGTTAAAGCGCATAGATGTATATAAGTGAGGATGGATTACAATTGTATGCCCCAAGAAAAAAGCATAATAGCAAGACAGTCATGATTACATTACTAGAAGAGCACAATGAGGTGAATCAACGGTTAGCTATAAGTCATTTATAAATACAAATACTATTTTAAAATCTTAAGATTACTGGTAGAGCACAATGAGGTTAATCAACAGTTAGCTATAAGTCATTTATAAATAAAAATACAATTTTAAAATCGTATGACCTATCTTATAAGTATAATAAGGAAAACAGCGATTTTTGGAACAGTTACAATGTACAACTAAGAAAAGGATTACGAACTCAAGACAATTACATAACTGGTAGAGCACAATGAGGTGGCCCGACAGTTAGCTATAAATCATTTCTAAGTTAAGATTACTCAAAATCTCAAAATAAATTACATACTTGTGATAACGAAAACAACGATTATTGGGACAGTTACGCTGCACAATTAAGTATAAGATTACTAACACAATTAACACCTTGAATGTTAAAACAAATGTATTATTAAACCATTCACACATACGTATTCATATACACACATACATACGCACACGCACACACACACACACACACACACACACACACACACACACACACACACAAGTCACATAGTTTTTTGTGTCACGTGATAGCGCGGTAAAGCTGTCCTTTGAATCAAGAGTGAAAATATTTGTTTTTTTCCTAATAAACGGATTTTTTGTGTGTGTAAAGTGGTGGATTTATATAATGTGCTTATTTTTATAAATTGCTCTCCTTGTTTACGATGAGCAAAGTGAGAAAGGATAAACGAAAAAACAGAAATAGTAGTGGAAGTAGTTCGGACATTTCGGACAATACAAGTAAGTGTAAAATATCGAAACATAGAGGCCCGTCTGAGGAGTATGAAGGTGTGAGCGTTAGCGATATTTTGGGCATTGCAAACTCGGTTCTATACGAAAATAGTAGCAGTATTGACATTGTGGATTCTAGCGTGTTTAGTGGTCATTGTGATAGTGAGAGCAAGATGGCTGAGAGCGGAAGCGAGCCAACCCATAAGGATCTCATGGACTATATGAAGAGTATAGCAGACAATTTCAATGAAAGGCTAACGAAAATAGAGAAGCGGCTAGACACCATTGATATCCTTGAAAGGAAGGTTACTGACTTCGAGCGTGAGCTTAAGAAGGTCTGGTTGGCACTTGATGAACGATGTAAGCGCACGGACGAAAAGGTAACTCGCCTAGAAGATAAGGTTGAAGCCGCCGACGTAGGAGTTGGTATGCTGGATTCGCGGGTGGCGGATATCGAAAAGCAGCGGCAGCAGCTTAGTGACGAGGTTGCCTACCTAAAATCCCAATCAATGCGGAACAACCTGGTCTTCACTGGAATCGAAGAGGATAACTCTCAGGGTAATGAATCTCAAGCCATCACCGAACGTAAGCTAAGGGAACACCTGCATGAAAAGCTTAAGATCCCCAAGGAGACGGTGGATGGGCTACAACTCGAGCGAGTTCACCGTACCCCTTCTCAACCAGTGCATGGTAAGGTACGGTCAGTTGTGGCGAAATTTGCATTTTTTAAGGACCGCGAGCTAGTCAGGGGTCAGTGGCCACAACTTAAGGGCACAAACTATAATGTGTATGAGCAGTTTCCTCCGGAAGTGCAAGAAAAGCGGCGACGTCTCGTTCCACAAATGAAGGAGGCAAAGCGATATTTCGCGGAGTATTCGATTGTTAAGGCCATCAGGTCCAGATGCTTTTCCTAAAGGCAAACCATCTAGAGCAAGTTCAACTTCGTGTATTTCAAGTTTGAGATTACTGAAGCCTTGTTGGTTACTGACCGTGACAATCGGTAGTGTGGGTATTGCGCATTGGTCAATGCTTGACTGGTTTATAAAAAAAGTGTTAAAGATGTTAGCTTTCTCAAACGCATCGTCAACTATTTCGTTGCCAGATTGGATTGGGGGTATAGAGGAGTTGACAGAAGGTTTAATAAAATGTTTTAGTGTGGACCACCAATTTTTCGAACATTTGCTACTTGTTTTTAATGTTTCAGCGAGCTTGTTAATGTAACTTATTTTTGACGATTTTATAACCTGCGTGGTTTTGTTTCTAATAGTTCTGAACTTTTGCCACGAATTTGGTGTGTTTATGATTTTAGCTTTACAATAAAATAAGCTCGCTTTCTTTTCCGAATAAGTCGCCGTATACTATTGTCTAGCCAAGGTGGATCGTGGCTGCGAATAATTACATCTCCGTTAGGTATACATTTACTAGATAATTCAATAATTTTGGCAGTCATGTCGTGCGCATAGATGTCAATGTTTTCGTTTTGTTTTGAGTCCCAGTCAAATTCTGATATATCCTGTCTTAATTTATCGTAATCAAAGAGCCAGACATGTCTTAGGTGTGTACGTTGTCGGTTTTTGTTAAGTATTAAAAGTGCATATATGGGACAGTGGTATCTAGTAGTTGAGTAAGAAATGGATCCGCAACTCCACTGGAGAGTATGATGTTTTGGAATTGATGTAAAGATAAGGTCAATCGTACTTGCTGAGGATTCTGTATAGTGCGTTTGGAGATTAATTGTGTTAGTGAGAACTGGTCACATATAGACTTAAGTTTTGATGCTGATGGTGTGATCTTCGTGTTTAAATTAAAATCACCAGTTATAATGATGTCTTTAATACCTGTATCGATGGCAAGATGAATAGAGTCAGTAAGCGCAGAGTGTTGTTGGGATGTGGTATTAGGAGGTCTATAAAATACACGGAATAGAAAAGGTCGGTTAGAAACAGTTAATTCAATCCAAATACACTCAACACCAATTATTTCTAAGTCATGTCGTCTCCTATGAAAAATGTTATCTTTGATGTAAATTGCTACACCTCCATGGTTATCGGCTAGCTCTTTACGTTCAGGAACTTTATAAGAATTTAACAGTAGTTCGGTCTACGGGATCTCATTACTAATCCAGGTTTCAGTGAAGACCAAAATATCGAAATCTTTCAATTCTGTATATAGGACATCTATCTTAGGAAGTAAGCTCTGTACACTATAATGAACGAAGGAAAGGTAGTGCTGCAAATCAATGTCGAATTGGACAGACCAAGAAATGGAAGAATGTGATGATGTCCGAGACGTCGATAACGGACCTCGTTTGGGATGATCATCACCTGATAGCAGCAACGTAATTAGTACAGCCAGAGTAATTGATACCAAACATGTAAAAAGCACACGCAGAGCAAATCGGATATTTTGCAGGTTTCGCGACACATGGTGGGGAACGAGTGCGCCTGAAGTTAGGCTCGAATTTGACAAGGACAGATTTTGTAGCTGCTAAATATATCGAGTATGCAGACTGGTAATTGTGGAGACAGTGAGTGGCGATCATGCTAAATATTAAGAATCTGAAATTATATTTAGGGACACCCAAGCTGGCTAAAGTCGTGATCGTTTCATGTTACGTCAAAATGAATGATGTGGAAAAAAGAAGGTGAGCCAGCATGAGTAAGAAGTGATCAAGAAGAAACAAGAGAAAATGCGCCGCCCTAATAAAAAAGTAGGAAAAGAGGACAATGAAAATAGTTGGTATTGTTGAACATATCATGTTGAATACAATATTGGGAAAACATTCAGATGTAGTCGTTTGTTGATTTAAATTGCATTAGATTTAATGTTTTTAGGCATAAATGAACGTTGACGAAATGACCATGTTAAAGCGCATAGATGTATATAAGTGAGGATGGATTACAATTGTATGCCCCAAGAAAAAAGCATAATAGCAAGACAGTCATGATTACATTACTAGAAGAGCACAATGAGGTGAATCAACGGTTAGCTATAAGTCATTTATAAATACAAATACTATTTTAAAATCTTAAGATTACTGGTAGAGCACAATGAGGTTAATCAACAGTTAGCTATAAGTCATTTATAAATAAAAATACAATTTTAAAATCGTATGACCTATCTTATAAGTATAATAAGGAAAACAGCGATTTTTGGAACAGTTACAATGTACAACTAAGAAAAGGATTACGAACTCAAGACAATTACATAACTGGTAGAGCACAATGAGGTGGCCCGACAGTTAGCTATAAATCATTTCTAAGTTAAGATTACTCAAAATCTCAAAATAAATTACATACTTGTGATAACGAAAACAACGATTATTGGGACAGTTACGCTGCACAATTAAGTATAAGATTACTAACACAATTAACACCTTGAATGTTAAAACAAATGTATTATTAAACCATTCACACATACGTATTCATATACACACATACATACGCACACGCACACACACACACACACACACACACACACACACACACACACACACACAAGTCACATAGTTTTTTGTGTCACGTGATAGCGCGGTAAAGCTGTCCTTTGAATCAAGAGTGAAAATATTTGTTTTTTTCCTAATAAACGGATTTTTTGTGTGTGTAAAGTGGTGGATTTATATAATGTGCTTATTTTTATAAATTGCTCTCCTTGTTTACGATGAGCAAAGTGAGAAAGGATAAACGAAAAAACAGAAATAGTAGTGGAAGTAGTTCGGACATTTCGGACAATACAAGTAAGTGTAAAATATCGAAACATAGAGGCCCGTCTGAGGAGTATGAAGGTGTGAGCGTTAGCGATATTTTGGGCATTGCAAACTCGGTTCTATACGAAAATAGTAGCAGTATTGACATTGTGGATTCTAGCGTGTTTAGTGGTCATTGTGATAGTGAGAGCAAGATGGCTGAGAGCGGAAGCGAGCCAACCCATAAGGATCTCATGGACTATATGAAGAGTATAGCAGACAATTTCAATGAAAGGCTAACGAAAATAGAGAAGCGGCTAGACACCATTGATATCCTTGAAAGGAAGGTTACTGACTTCGAGCGTGAGCTTAAGAAGGTCTGGTTGGCACTTGATGAACGATGTAAGCGCACGGACGAAAAGGTAACTCGCCTAGAAGATAAGGTTGAAGCCGCCGACGTAGGAGTTGGTATGCTGGATTCGCGGGTGGCGGATATCGAAAAGCAGCGGCAGCAGCTTAGTGACGAGGTTGCCTACCTAAAATCCCAATCAATGCGGAACAACCTGGTCTTCACTGGAATCGAAGAGGATAACTCTCAGGGTAATGAATCTCAAGCCATCACCGAACGTAAGCTAAGGGAACACCTGCATGAAAAGCTTAAGATCCCCAAGGAGACGGTGGATGGGCTACAACTCGAGCGAGTTCACCGTACCCCTTCTCAACCAGTGCATGGTAAGGTACGGTCAGTTGTGGCGAAATTTGCATTTTTTAAGGACCGCGAGCTAGTCAGGGGTCAGTGGCCACAACTTAAGGGCACAAACTATAATGTGTATGAGCAGTTTCCTCCGGAAGTGCAAGAAAAGCGGCGACGTCTCGTTCCACAAATGAAGGAGGCAAAGCGACAGGGCAAGCGTGCTTGGTTGGCGTATGATACGCTGTACATTAATGGGCATCCGGTAAAGCAGTAGGGGTATGCAGGAGATGAACTGTCTGTTCTGTCGTGGAACATTAATGGTCTGACGCAAGATAAGAGTGAAAGTGTTGAATTTTTTGAGATATTGGCAAAATATGACATTTGTTTTTTGTATGAATCGTGGTTTAAAGCAAATTCTAACGTAAAACTAAATTGTTACATTACCCATAACTTTTACAGGACTTTCCAAAATAGAAATGCCAAACGAAGTAGTGGCGGTTTATTGCTTTGTTACAGGGATTATTTAGAGGGTGGTATAGAAATTATAAAAAATCATTATGACGCCATAATTTGGTTAAGACTAGATCATGTATTTTTTAACATGGAACAAGATATCTTTATATGTGGTGTTTACATTTGGGGTGAGGATTCACCAGTCTATAACTATTTAAGTGTTGACTTATTCCAAATTTTAGAAAACGATATTTCAGATTATGATAATAAGGGTGCAATTTATATATGCGGTGATTTTAACAGTCGTGTTGGTGAAAAGAATGATTATATTTTGCATGATAGAGTAAATATTTGCATCGATGATATCGATTATAGACCAGATTGTACTCCTAGCAGGGCCTCGTTAGATGAAAAGCACAATAATCATGGTATTAAGCTGCTAGACCTTTGTAAGGCAACCGGTTTGCGTATTGTTAATGGCCGGCTAGGAAATTCAAATCAGTATACTTTTTTGTCGCATAACGGCTGTTCTGTAATTGATTATCTGCTCACTGCCGATTGTAATTTTTCACAACTATCACGATTTGGTATTGATAGTTTTAATGAATGGAGCGATCACGCCCCAGTAAACTTCGCATTGTGTTGTAATAAAAATAGACGTGATAAAACTAGTCATGCGGAAATGAAATATAAATGGAATGTGCATTATAGGGAGCAATTTCGCTCGGGTATTATAGGTAATTTGACAAAGTTTAATTATATTGTGGACAACGTTGATTGCTCAAACAGAGATTCTGTTAATAATATGCTAAATGACTTTACTAATACAATACGAAGCGTAGCAGATCCCCTGTTTTGTAAAACGTGCTATTTTAAAGATGAAATTTGTTTCAATGATAGTACACAATTTAAAAATGTATGGTTTGATAATGAATGTAAAACAGCGCGTTCTTGTTATTTTGACGCTCTTAAATTATTTAATTCTCAGAGAACAGAATCTAACAGGATTAATCTATGTGAATGTAAAGCTAGGTATAAAAATATAGTTAGGAAAAAGAAACGTTTACATTATAAAGGTAAAATGCTTGAGCTTGAACAGATGAAGAAATCTAAACCTAAAGATTTTTGGAATCATTTTAAATCCCGATCACGTAAACATTCTGAATATATTTCCTTAGGTGCCTTTCGCGATTATTTTCAAAATGTCAGCAGTAATCTTTTCAATTGCAGAAATGAGGAATCAGAAACCTTTAACGAGCAAAACGATTTTAACATGCCGAATGATGTTTACCCGGAACTTGATAGACCAATCAGCGTTGATGAAATCGTAAAAGCCATTAAATTTTTGAAGCGTAACAAATCAAGCGGTAAAGATTCTTTGTTAAACGAATATTTCATTGAAACAGTTGATATATTGTCTTCGCATATATGTGACTTGTTTAACACAGTTCTTAACTCTGGATATTTTCCAGATGCATGGACAGAAGGTATAATTATTCCGATTCACAAAAAGGGTCCTGTTAATGATGTTAATAATTATCGGGGGATTACGCTTGTGAGCTGCCTATCTAAACTATTTACAACTGTATTGAATAACCGTGTCGAACAAGTTTGTAAAGAAAATAACCTAATTTCGGACGCGCAGTTCGGATTTCGAAAAGGGCGATCTACTATTGATGCTGCGTTCATTCTTTTGTCTTTAATACAACATCAATCAAATAAAAACAAGCGTTTATACGTCATTTTCGTTGATATGATGAAATGTTTCGATTCTATATATAGAAATGGGTTATGGTTTAAATTGTACAAATCAGGAATTCAAGGTAAGATTCTAAGAATTGTGCGTGATATGTACGGAAAAGTAAAATCATGTGTAAAATCATTTTCTTTCTATTCTGATTACTTTGTATATGCAGTAGGACTACGACAAGGGGAGGTAATGTCTCCTCTATTGTTTTCTCTCTTTGTTGAGGACTTAGAACTGTATTTGCAAAATGATCTTGACGCAGGTCTACAAATTGATGATATAATTTTGTTACTTTTACTCTTTGCTGATGACATGGCTATTGTTGGTAAATCTCCAAACGAAATTCAAACACATTTAGATTATTTATACGAATACTGCAATACATGGGGATTGCAAGTTAATGTAGAAAAAACAAAAATTATGGTTTTCCGAAAGCGAGGTGGGCTATTGCCCACCGAAAGTTGGTCTTACAATAGCCAACCAATAGAAGTAGTAGATAATTTTAATTACTTTGGACTGGTGTTTAAATATACCGGTAGTTTTAACCTAAATGAAGAGCATCTGGTTGGAAAGGCTCTTAAGGCAATGAATATTTTGCTTGCTAAATGTAAAATGTATGACTTAAAACCAAAATTATTATGTCAATTGTTCGATTCGTTTGTAGGCTCAATTTTAAGCTATGGGTCTGAACTTTGGGGTCACACCAGAAGTAAAGAAATTGAAAGAATTCATTTGAAATTTTGCAAACGATTGTTAAATGTCCCTTCTAACACCTGCACCGCCGTTGTCTACGGTGAACTGGGCAGATACCCCCTGTATATAAGCAGATATGTTCGCATGGTCAAGTATTGGCTTAAAATTGTATCCACGGATAACATTATTTTAAAACGTATATATACTCAAGCTGTAGCTGATTGTGACTATGGTAATCGTAATTGGGTATTTGAGTTGAGAAAATTGTTAAACGATTACGGATTATCTTTTGTATTTGATAATGTACAATCCATAGATGTTAAAACATGTGTAAGTACCTTTAAAAATATAGTAATTGATGCATTTAAACAGGAATGGTTTAGTTCACTTGAGAATAGTTCTATGCTTGATGTTTATAGACAATTCAAAACTTCTCTAGAATATGAAATATATTTAAATGTTGTTCCGAGAAGCCTAGGGTTTTATCTGTGTAGATTGAGAATGTCTGCTCATCCTTTACGGATTCAGACTGGTAGATATAATAGAAATAATACACCTAGAAATGAAAGATATTGTTTATATTGTTTACTAAACAACAAGTTTGACATCGAAGACGAATATCATTTTATTTGTATTTGTCCCGGCTTTTCTTATCTAAGAAATAAATATGTTAAATTAAAGTACCGTACACGCCCTTCGGTTTTTAAATATGTCGAGTTGTTGAAAAGTAACAATAGAACAGAACTTATCAATCTTTGTATATTGATAAAAGAAGCTTTGAGTGTACGTACTGCATTCCATAACACTTTTGCCTAAATGCTCATCTCCATTACAAACATGTTTATTATCTTATATTTCAGATAGCAAATAAAATAAGCATATACAATTATATACAAATATGTTAGGTTAATATGTTATATATTGAATAACTAATCATAAATATGTGTATTATTTAATATCTAAAACATTGTTAACTCATGCATTTCACGTTGACATTGTAATTATATTATTTAATATGTTGTAGACGATGTACAATGTACAAGTCTGAAATAAATATCCTATCCTATCCTATAATAAGGGAAACAGCGATTTTTGGAACAGTTTCTCTGTACATTTAAGTATAGGATTACTAACAAAAAGCTATTGACACTTCATGTCAGAACTCAGAACAATCAACACATAATGTGAGAACAAATACATTTATATATATGTATATATATTCAATAAGTTATTACATTGTGTAATTATCCAGAAATAAACCCATGCATTCATGCGTATTCATATACACGCATACATACACACACGCACTCACGCGCGCACACACGCACACACACACGCACGCACACGCGCCACGCTTAGACATACACATCTTCATATAGAACAACATGTAGGCTTTCGAAAAAGGGGCATAACTGAAAGCGAACAAAGTTTATAACAGACAGAATCCGCATTAACTTTATAAATATTAATCATAATTGGTACACTTTAATACAAAATGCTTTCCGAGGTTAACACATACACGTCGATGAATAAAAACGCAAAAAGCAAGTTGATAAGCCGGCATATAATATCTGCAGAAAAATTTGAATAAAAATCAGTTTGATACGCCGGCGTATCATTTTTAACAGAAAATGTCAAATATGAATGAAAAAGCAAGTTGATAAGTCGGCGTATCATTTCTTACAGAAAAATATAGTTTGAATAAAAATCAATTTGATACGCCGGCGTATCATTTTTAACAGAAAATGTCAAATATGAATGAAAAAGCAAGTTGATAAGTCGGCGTATCATTTCTTACAGAAAAAATAAAATTTGAATGAAATTCAATTTGATACGCCGGCGTATCATTTCCAACAGTAAAATTCAAATATGAATGAAAAGCAAGTTGCTGAGCCGGCATATCATTTCTCACAGAAAAATGTGAATACAAATCAACTTGATACGCCGGCGTATCATATTTACCAGAACAAAATCAAATATGACTGAAAAAGCAAGTTGATAAGCCGGCGTAGCATTTCTTACAGAAAAATTAAAGTTTGAATGCAATTCAATTTGAAACGCCGGTTTATCATTTCCTACAGAAACAATCAAATTCATATGAAAATCAATTTGATAAACCGGCATATCATTTCAAACCGATAAATTAAAATCTGAATGAAAATCAATTTGATACGCCGGCGTATTATTTCCAACAGTAAAAATTCAAATAGGAATAAAAAAGCAAATTGCTGAGCCGGCATATCTTTTCTTACGGAAAAAATGAATGAAAATCAATTTGATACGCCGGCGCATCATTTTTACCAGAAAGATTCAAATATGAATGAAAAAGCAAGTTGATAAGCAGGCATATGGTAGTGTTTCAGTTGAACAAACCAGTGCATACTAAATAACCTGACGATTACAATGCAGTTAAATGCAATGACTTACAAATGCACGTGAATTTTTATGAAAAATAAACGATACATATACACAACGAAATACAAATTCCACTCTGAGAAAGATGCAAATATAGAAATACTTGTTTTTGCTATATTACAGATATTGCCATTTTAAAACAGTGCGTTTAATGTCTGCTCAATGTAATGTGAGCGAACATGTTCTGTAAAATTCTTAACAAATTGAAATAGTTTGTACCTTATTACTAAATATCCGTACCATCAACGTTCTAATTCTGATTTTTACATCATAAAAATACAAACAAGAAATTAAAAAATGACAGTGACACGCAATCTGGAAAAAAAAAAAATTTAACAGAGGAGTTGTAGAACAAAAAGAAACATGTGCAGGACTAGTTGTTTTGTTATAATTTTGTGTTTTTTTTGCATTGCCAGCACCATTCCGCTATTTTAATATATTTGCTCTTCTTAACTTACCTGTAGGACTGTCCATTATATACTACTATATACTCTATCTTCTGTAATATTACGCATGCGTAGATAAATACATGAACAATAATCTTTCTTTAAACGCTGATTTTATATTATCTCTGTCAAACTGAGATGATGTTTATATACCTTTCCGAAACTGAAAAGGAACAGTACAATGTTCTGGGAGTTATCCGTTACATCAAAACAAGTTTTATTTAGACTTGAATGTGTTGAATGTATAAATGTTTTTATATAAATTGGAATGCAAACCGGCAAGTTTGGTAAAGGATTAAAAATCATGATCGTAATGTAAACATATCATTACGTACAAGTGTATGTAATTAGGGCTGACTGAAATTATAATGACTTATACGTCGTTTAGTAAGTCGAATAACAGAAAAAATATCGTACACAACTTTTGCGAATGATATATATGACCTAGATGGTTCATGTAAAGTAATTGTTTGGTAATTACACACGTAAATATTGTCAGTTACAAGAAATGTAATATCCCTATGACCACGTTTGTGTTGAACATCAGCGCTTCGAGCAGTCAAAGTTCGGAGGTTGCGAAATAAAAGTCATTAAGTGTACATATAATAACGAAATATGCAACATTGAACTACCTCTTCGTTTCTGTTTTCAAGAAGTGCATTCCATCAATCAAACACAAACTTGATCAAACAAACATATATACAAAACATCAATGCTCCAACATTAAATTTCGTCTGTAAGTGTTTTTTTTTTCGCAAAATATTTGCAGCACGTATCTACTGCGCATTATATTACTTGTCAGCCACATATCCCATGATACCATGATGCATAAGCAAGTAATGGTAAATGTCTCAACATTAAGTACCGGTATGCGTGAAAAGTACAGCCTCATGGATCAGTGTTGCAAATGTACATATTTTGTTTAACAATGGTTTCAAAATTGAGGTAGATCATATACGTACGATAAACCAGAACTACATTAATTATATTCTCGTCAAACAAGAAGAGAAACGTAAACAGCGAATACTATTGAAATTTTAAAGTTAAAGAACTTCAAAAGTCAGTTTTTCACGTGACAAACGACACGGTATTATGTCCAGGATCAAGACATTTATTTAATGCTAAGTAGTGAAATATAGA
This sequence comes from Congeria kusceri, assembly GCA_027627225.1. Lineage (NCBI taxonomy): Eukaryota > Metazoa > Mollusca > Bivalvia > Myida > Dreissenidae > Congeria > Congeria kusceri. The sequence goes on from CM051029.1 coordinate 53,446,095, forward strand.
AAAATATCAGTGCGACATGTCCCTATATCACTCACAGTGAGGGACTATATTTTGGGGTCCCGATTTAATACAGTAAATGAGACGGACCGTCATCGATGTCGGGCTCAAAACTGTGAAATGACGACATTATTTGACGTCATGACGTTATGACTCCCGCGATATTTGCAAACAAAACAATGGTAAATAAAGCATACAATAAAAATTATGTTTGTTTTCGGATAACGCGTGATATCATCACCGAAAAGGGACAATTTACAAATTTAGTTTAGGTTACAAACATTAATTGTCTCCCTTTCCGGTGAAGATATCACGCGTTATCACTCATTATCACACCAAAAACAAACAAGTATCCTGTATATATTTGGGTTTCTTAAAACAAGTATTGAGAACTTAGTTGACCAAATCTTTAATATTCCTACTAGGGAGCTTTTTGCAAACACCCGATATTACAAAATAATTGTAATATTGAACACGCTGCTTAACCGTAGTAATTGTTATATTGAAAACGCTACTAAACCGTAATACTTGTTAAAATAAACTCGCTGATAAACCGCAGTAGTTGTTAAAATTAACACGCTGCTAAACCGCATTAATTATCGTACTGATAACGCTGCTAAACCGTAGTAATTGCTATATCGAAAACACGCTAACAAACCGTAGGATATGAAATTGTCAAATTCAGCATGTAGCAAATTGCAGTGGTAATTGTTAAATTGAACATTTAACTAACTAGTATTTTGTCATTTAATCTGACATACCCCTAACTAACGTACTTTTTCATATATATCGAATGATTACATGTACTCGATATATACTTTCACAAATGCCATCGAACATATGGTATTGCATTATTGGCAAATTTAGATGCAAAATGAACAACTGGTAAATGCAAATCCCAAAAAAGGATTCGCTTATTAATGCGACCACATATTTTCCTCATATAAAGTTATTTAATGTAGCTTTCTTGTTCTTATTTAACATTATAAGGAATCACAATAGCAAGTTTCATGTTCCTTAAATATATTATGTGCGCATTTCAATAACTAATAACATATTGACATACCCTGGTAAGCTATCAGCCTCGATGACATATGTATATTATATCGAATTGTAGTGTTGTCTTTACATCAAGCTGTATATTTTTCTTTGTTTCTGTTTTATTTCAAAACATGCTGCATAATTATATCACTTATTCATTAATACAAATGTATATCTTTGTTAATATAATGCTGTTCAAACTTTTGAAACCCCATAATAACGACATCGAACTAGGGAGGGCAATTATAACTGGAATAAGTCAATTTGATCTCGTAGCTAGAGGACAGTTGATTTCTTAACAGACGCTGACCTCTGAACAACATTAATATGAGGAGTGGCATTAAAGGTGCAGTTTCACAGATTTTGGTTGTGAGGTTTTTTTTTTCTTTTCCTATTCAATAATACATGTATTGTTCATATTTCACGGTTGAAAAAGCAAATTGCTTTTGCAATGTTATTCTTTTGACCAACAGCTGTTATTGTTCAAGAACAATTCTCTACCTGGTTGACATACTCTAGTACTTTATCACACTAAAAGCATAATACATATAAAGTTTTGTTTGCAAGCAAAACAGCATAACAGACAAATTGTTTCACTACTGTACAAATTCTTGTTTTAAAATTACATTTATAGATGAAGGATTTTCCAACTCCAAACTGCGAACTGTCCCTTTAAAATGTACATGTACATAGAGTGTGAAAAAAACGCAGTATTTAACACTCTTACTAACCTAAATCCTTACAAACTATTGCGTTAACATTAAAGTTGATACGAGCTAACATAATTACAATACCGATTATTTTATAATTACACTCGCGACTCACCGAGTTTGTTGTCATTTGTCATGCTCATCTAACTATCGTAGCAAATCGTCGGCGTTTCTTGTTCGTTTACTTCTTTTCGAAACTGATTGTTATTTTGTGCGTTCGTGCCGTGGTAAATGATAACTCTTCTCATATATCAAGTAAACTCATGCTTGTGTCCATGTTTTTTCTTCTTTCTCAAGCTGTGTTATGTATTCGCTTTCCTAATTAAAGTCAAAACAAAGGAGTTTCTTAATACACTGTGTGCCATGTGGATATATATTTATGCAAACTTTTGACAAGCCCTGTAATGAAAAATTAGCATATTTTTCTGAAACCAACTTTCAACTATAATAACTTGTGTAGGCTGTAATGCAAATCGGTGTGCAATCATTGAAATGTAAAATGATGTCTCTATAGGGTTTCTATCAATTTGATCTACATTCTGAACAGTATATTGCTTAGCAGAAATTGACGTCTTAGGAACTATATTTAAGGAGTGGCTTTACAGTCGCATTAAAGTTCATTAGAATGTAGGAACACACGTGCATATCTCCTCCAACTGAATATACGCATTACCATGTAAAAGGATAATATGATGCTTTTATCAAGTTACGCAAGGAAAACAATGATGCAGAGCATCATACGGCGCCGTGAGAACGAAATATAAACGTAAATAAAAAAGGCATAAAATAGAAACAAAAATGCATGATGGAGTAGAAAAGATTATTAATATTTTGCTGGGGTTGAAATTATAAAAAGAGTTTATGTATGAGATATCTATTAAATCATTATGCAATGTGCATACAATTCACCGATCTTACCGCCTCATAATAATATTTAATCAGTGATAGTTGTTTAAATCTAAATAATTTATATATTATTTGCCATGAAAAAATAATACTAGAAGTTACATTGTATGCAAGTAAATAATGTTACAAATGAATATCAACGTTAGAAAATATTTGTAGGGATGAATATCAGCGTTAGAAAATAATTGTAGGGATGAATATCAGCGTTAGAAAATAATTGTAGGGATGAATATCAGCGTTAGAAAATAATTGTAGGGATGAATATCAGCGTTAGAAAATAATTGTAGGGATGAATATCAGCGTTAGAAAATATTTGTAGGGATGAATATCAGTGAACTGTGAAATAAGCATTAATCCTATGTGTGGCTAATAACAACAAATCTCAGGGAACTTTCATTACATTTAAAAATAATGAATTGACTTCATTTTGTGATAAGCAAAATATATAGTTATATAAGTTGTAGCGAAACAAAAATGTATTCGTTTGGAAAAATATATTCAAGTTGTTTGTTTAATCTATAACTGTAGTAAATAATGCACATAATGTAAAATAACAAACTTATATCGAATGTTTAGAAGCAAATAACGACGTATTCCGAAGCTTCCGTCATAGTCTAATTATTAAAAGATGTAATATTGTTTTACAAATTGGATAATCTCTATAGGTGAAGATAAGAGAAAATTGTAATTCCTAATAACTCTTAATAAACCACAACAGTTATACAAATAAACATGCGTTTTAAGTTTATAAATATACATTTTCCATTCATTGTTAATATTGTTATATATGATTCTCTGGATGGTTGTTGCAAGTATTTACACATCTAACATCGGCTGTACTATAATAGAAACAGTCACCGCTGTTAAACAATCTCTTGCTCATCGGCTACATACCATTCACCGGTGGTGAGAGCAACTAACGACAACTCTGCTAGGACATTGGCTGTTGACCTGCAAGAGGCGCAGGTTGTTTCCGCGGTTTGCAGTGTGGTGTTACTCTGTTTTGTTTTTATACGCAGGCGAAAACAATTAATTTGTAAATGAAAATAGATCTTATGATAAATAATGCAAAAAAGTATCTCTAAATTTGTTTCAGGGATTTTAAGCAATTATTTGTAAAAATACAATATAACGATGCTCCTTCCATATGCTTCCGGTCATCACATATAGACGCCGCTGGGCCAATAACAAAGATCGGGATTATTTGATAATTACATTTCAATATTGCATTCTGTTTTAGTTCGACTGACCGTTCTGCCTTGCGTAGGCAATAAACAGTTAAGGGTCTATAAAATCCTACAACTACAATAGGTTACTGATATATGCCTGTGTTTAAACAAACTGAAAAGCAAGGGCAAAGTTTTAACTTATATCATTACACCAAGGTTATATTTCATTGCACATATGTCGTGGATTTCACTATTTATATGTGTACTTTTTCCAATTGTTATGAATTGTTTCTTTAAATTCATACATATTATGTATTCATATCAATGCAAAACTGCCATTGAATATTATTCAAGTTAACTTCTTTGAGATTATACACGTGTTTGACATACTTATATTTGCTCTTGTATACATAATTATATACTTTTTAAAGACAGTATGCGTTGCTCATGAATCTCATGTTTGCTCCTGATTATATTTATGTGATGTTCCTCGTGTTCATTAGTTAAATTGCAGTATATAAAGGATTTATTTGCTCTTAAAAATACAAATATATATACAATGAAATGATAAAACATGTTTTATTTTGACTATTTGAGTTCTTAGATCTATGTTTGGAATATATTAATAACAGATCATGTTAGAATCGAAATAATGTGTGCGTTATCTTTGTTTATCGGCCAATAAAAGTAATGCACAGTTGTCTATCTGACTAGGTCGGCAAAATAATGATCAATTATGCAAGTGTATCGTTTGGACTTAACCGAATGAGCGGAAGAGCTAGCTTCCTCGTGTTGTAAACTTAACTTGTAAAAATGTGTTTTGTTGGTGGCACTGTATAAATTCTTGCATCAAATGCAATTAGCGAGTTAACTTAAATTGCAGTTTAGAGAGTTCTGCAAAATGTGTCAATACAGCCTCAACTTCAATTTCGCAATCATTCAAAATTTGATGGTTGCTGTATTGCTCTATTACCTGCGATATTGGCTCTTATAAAAATTACTTTGCACATATGATTCAATACCCTTGATAAATCATCAAGTCATCAAGTTCAAAGACGTTAACATGTTGATATGTTATTATTTGCTCGTCGACACGAAATCACCACGTTTTGACAAATGAAACAAGGTATAATATTTTTTTAACATGAACTTTACAACTGTGTATGTTATTAAAATTGTATTCTAATGGATTCATGTACAAAGACTAGAAATTCCGAAATGGCCTCAGTGCATTGGATAAAAAAACTAATTATGATTTAACTCCCAAAGCGCGATAACATGATATCATGGAAATACATGCAACACTATGCGATTATTTTTAGGAAATAACATGCATCTGTATAATCTAATATATTAACGTTTATTTTATTTCCGTTAGTAAAAGTGAAATAAGAGGATCTTTAATCAAAATACGTAGTGAATATGTTGTTGAGATTGCCGTCTACATTAATGTGTGGCTTATTTTCCAATTAGTGTTTCAAAGGCACTCCGTGTGTGTTACATCTCCTCCTATGCTTCTAAATGCGGCGGAAGTGAGCGAAATCACATTAATGATGCGAGCTTAATATATGTCTATACATTGAATTCGCGATCGCTGAAAGGTCGTTTTTATGTCTTACCAATTATGAAATGTGACTATGTAGCCATCATTTGTGTAGTACATTTTTTCATCGAGTTCACCGGGATTCTCCCATTTGACCATCGACCCCAGAAGACTTGTTAGTTGGGTTTCGGGTGAGAATGCTAGATACAGGAGACGCCCCGTTCCAGAGGCGACTTTCGGATTTTTAGTGCCCGGTGTAAAGGACCTAGTGCACAGCACCTCGGTTTTACGTCTCATGTGAAAGACGAGTTAGTAGGTAGGGTGTAGCGGGGGCACGAACCTGCGGCCCCTGGCTTTGGAAGCCAGTGCGTTACCACTAGACCACGGATCCGCCACATGTAATCTTCATAGACGATTAAGATTTAACCCAATGTTAAATTTTACCAATGCCCTTGTTACTTTGAACTTGGCCACCTAAGGGTATATTGAAGTACATGATACTTTAAGCCTCGGTCACAACCCAATGCGGTTGCCGAAACAGCAGACCAAACGTACGATTTTGAGATCGCAAGGCAACCACAAGAACTTTTCGTAAGAACTTGTGGAATTCGTACGGGCATCGTGAGGCCAACTTATGGGCGATGTGCGTTCGCTGCACCTCTGTCGCGCGTTTTCAGTTTTAGTAAACCGCAGCTGCGTCTGCGAATCGTGCGATCGACGTGCGTCTGTCCTACGGCGACCTTACGGTCACCGTGCGACTGTGAATTAATGTTTATGTCGACGCACGACCAGCGCATAATGATCGCACGATCACCGCAAGTTGTACGCACGGTCGCCGCAAGACAGCAATGGTATTTTTGCAAAAACACGAATTTGAATATTTTTTTTATAAATATTCTGTATTAATTGATGTCATTTATGACTTTTAGTTTGGAATGTAGAAGATGCTATGGTTAAATTTTCAAATTTGTTAAAAAAAATATTTCAAGTAGCAGCATGATTGTAACACACGTGAAATAAAGAGATAATATGAAAAATGTGTTAAAAGCATGCAAATAATCGAGGTTATTTGTACGAAGCACATAACGCCTTGCTGTCACCGTGCGATAACCGCACATATCTTGCGGCGAGCGTGAGTTGTCAGTTTCTTTCTTGCGACGTACGCAAGTGCAACTTGCGTGCTTGCGACAGGCAATTTCGAAAGCAAAAAACGTAGAGTGCCAGTAGGTTGATGGCACGATGTGCACACGGTGCCCTTACGGTGCCCGCACGATGGGTGATTGACGCAAGGCCGACGCATCAACTTAAGCGCTTACGTTAATGTCTGTTTCGGCTGTTGCGGCGACCTTGCGATCGAGAAAAACACGCACGGGCGCCGTAGGTCCGACGCACGTTTTTGACAAAATCTCGTCGCAAGCTCGACGTAAGGTCGACGTAACCTGATTGTGACCGAGGCTTTAATGTTCTGCATAGTCTGCTTTAGAAAAAAATCAATCAACTTCGCACTGCGTTTATTTAAAAGCAGTTAGAACCTTAAGCTCTTTTATGCTGTATTTTTCAAAGCGCTTAAAGTTAAAACACGATCGTTAAGGCTGTTCACATTGCCCCCCTGTGTCGTTCATTAAACTTTACAAAAGTATCTAATGTTCAGAAATGAAATTCTATCGATTTATTGACGCTCCTCAGTAAGACAACGGTATTGGCTGGACTTCCCCGGTCGGTTAAGAACAGAATTCTAGCGGATAATGATCGCATTGTGTTAACACTGGCATACATAAATGTCTGTAAATGTGTCAATGCTGAAATGAAAAGTTACATTAGCAGTTGAGAAACGCCTATTGAACAACTTGTGGTAGAATAATAATTGTAATAATAATAATTATATAATTATTATAATTATTATAATTATTAGTATTATTATAATTATAATAATAATTATTATTATTATTTATAATACATGCATATAATATAATATTTATAATAACAATTGTATTATTATAAATATTAGTATTATTTTTATTGTTGTTGTTATTGTTGTTGTTGTTGTTGTTGTTATAATACATTCGCATGATCTCATAGTTGAGTTGTTTAGTCCTTGTGGCTTAATTTTGAAGTCATAAAATTGTAATGACTATTTAAAAACATACATATTGAATAAGCCCATTTAATTCATAGTACATTCGAATGTGTTTCACAAATGTAACTCAAGTATTGTAAGACGCAACTGGTGAAGATAGGGTACAGTGACAGGTTTGTGGAGACAGAACTAGAGAAAGTTGATTGTAAAAAACGGGAAGACCTTTTAAGTAGCAAGGTGCATGCAGTACCGCTTGTGACCACTTTCTCTAGAGCGTTACCACAAATGTCGGCTACATTCTCCAGAAGCATCTTAAGACACTCCACACATCTGCCCGCATTAAAATTGTGTTCCATGAACCGTGCGATGAGCAGAGGTGCGCAATCTGTCCGTATATGATTGAGGCCGGAGAATTCACCGATACAGGTGGCAACACGTACACTGTGAGGAACGAAGTAACCTGCAAATCTACCAATGTAGTGTACGCGGTGTACTGTGAACGCTGCAAGAGCACCATATACGTAGGAGAGACGGGGGACAGTATGTACCAGCGACACCTTCTCAATCTATCGTGTATACGGACACGGCATAATGATCCGGTGGCCGAGCACTTCTACACCAATGGCCACAACGTTGCGGATTTCCGGATCATGGGACTCGATATGCTAAACGGGTCCGATGAATACCGGAAAACCATGGAGCAGCTCTGGAAAAGCAAGTTGAGGACGTTCAAACCCTATGGAGTCAATACCAAGGACTAATCGATCGGAACATGGCACGGATTCGAACGTTGGCGTTCAACATCCCAACGTCACTTCCGTTTAAGCAAGAAAAAAAGAAGAAAGCTACGGCTTATGATATTTTAGCGTTTGTATTAAATAAGGCTTAAAGCGACTTTGTTTTAATGAAGATCGTAATGACATCTCCAGGAACGGAAGATAATGAATTTGCGCGATTGAAGAAAATTACAGATAATATATGCCGGTACGAGAGCCATAGACAGTTTCTGCTTGACTGCGCAAGTGCAGGGGTAATACCAGCGGGGTTTGATTTGAAATGGAAAACGGATCTCAACACGAAGGATGATGAGGCTGCTCGTGTTACAGACATTTTACACAAACGTCCCTCTCTCTGATATCAGAACGTGTCGCCGTCTGTAACCGCGTTCTGTGTTAGGCTCAACAATTGGAAACATAATATAAAAATAAGCTTCCATCACTTACCTGTTAATCGCAGTTTGCGAAGAAACAGCAAGAACTTTAAGAATTTTCTCTGAAAACGAAGGTTGATCTTTGAAGAACTAAAAGAAGAAAACTTAGAATTCTAAGAACTCCGAAATTGATGACCGATAGTGAACGTCTGCTTCCGGTTGAAAAGGATGGACATTGCTTCTTACGTTGCATTGCGTTAGATGCGGTGATTCCGCGAATCACGAACTTGTGAGAACATCTGTCAATAGTCACGTGCTGGACAATGCATCGATCTACCAGAATTATATCGATGGTGATTACGATGAGCATGTTAGATGTATGAAACAAAGTAATGGTGATACTCGCACTTGGACTACTGAGGCGGAAATATTAGCGGCTTCAACCATATACGACGTAGACATCTTATTCAAGCAATACAACAATGGACGCTTTAGTTGTTTGAAGTTTCCTGTTGAACAAGATTCACCTAACCGGAAGTTCATTTGTGTTCGTCTCGAAAATGAGCACTTTGATGTAATTCGGCAGAATAAAAGACCACAGTTCAAGGGGCCGGAAGAACCACGTCTTCCTTCAGAAGATAAGGAACCCGTACGGAGTGAAGCTGACATGAGTTCTCCGCTTCAACCGGATTTTGTGACCAACGTGTCTAAGAAGTCATCGACGGAAGCGCAGGTGTCTATTTTGTCTAAAATACTAAAATTTGTGCCGACAAGGCGAAGTAGAGACAAAGGCAAATTGCTGACGGACCTCGCGACATGGGAACGCCGCATGCGCCTTCGCGAGTATTTCTACTCAGAAAGGGATGAAGCGGAAACCGAGGAAAACGAGTACCGGAAGAAAAAGAAGCCATCAACATGGACTCCGAGAGCGGGCGCGACAAATGGTTAGACGCGTTTCTCAAAGCAGAAAAACACGACATCATTTGCGGGTTGAGAAGAAAATTTAAGTTAAATATTAGCAAGTCTGAAGAAAACGCGATAAAAGAACTTCTCTCTGACGACGAAATAGTGATTCGGCCTGCAGACAAGGGGTCAGGAGTAGTAATTATGGACAGGAAAGAATATGTAAGTAAGTAAAAACGTGAAATGTCGGACAGTGCAACATACGCCGAGCTGGCGAATGACAAAACAAGAACTGTGTAGAACAAGGTGAAGAAGGTAGTAGATACACTGTACAAGAGACAGTCAATCGACAATGACTTAAAAACGTATCTGACAAGCAGTGACGGAACTTCCGGTAAGCTTCAAGGCAACCCGAAAGTTCATAAAGCTGGGATGCCTCTGCGCACATTTGTACACGGCCGGAATCACCCGACAGAAAAGATGTCGGAGATGTAGAGTGTGAACTGTGGGACCATGTGACGTCACTTCCGTCTTATGAAGGAGACACAAACGACTTTCTTAACAAAATACAACAGGTACAAAAACCACTACCTGAAGGTACCAATATGTTTTGGACGTAAAGGCGCTTTACCCTAGTGTTCCGAGAGCGGATGCCCGTGCTGCATCTATTAGGGTTCTGAATAGCCGAGAGGATCCGGACATACCTACTGATGATGTTATCATCATGATGGACACTGCCTTGGAAAACAACACCGTTTCCTTTAGGGAACGGCCATTGGTTCACACCTAGGCATGAATTACGCGTCAACGTACAAGGGAGCCTGGGAGAAAGAGCTGTTTCGGCGGTCGAAAAAACAACCCCTTGCCTACTTCCGGTTCGTCGATGATATCTGGGGCTTCTGGACGCATGGTCTGAAGGCGCTGAAGGAGTTTCATGCAACTGGAAATGATATCCACCCATGGATAAAGCTCGAGCTCCGCTACTCAACAGAGCAACTCGAGTTCCTGGACACTGTGACGTCAATCCGGACCGGAAGTCTGAGATCCGACCTTTACACCAAGCCATCGGATATGCACCTATACCTGCACAAGGAGTCGTCGCACCCCGAAGCTAGAAAAGAATGTCACCATATGGCCTAGGTGTTAATGTAAAACGCATCTGCTCGGAGGAGGCGGACTACAAGAGGCAACTGGTGAAGAGAGGGTACAGTGACAGATCTGTGGAGACAGAACTAGAGAAATATGATTGTAAAAACGGGAAGACCTTTTACGTAGCAAGGCGCATGCAGAACGCACTTTCTCTAGAGCGCAACCATATGTCGGCCACAAAACTTTAAACAGAACATCTATGTGAAAAAGGGGCACAACTCTGTCAAAATACCAAACAGAATTATTGGGAGGTTGTCGCTGATACATGAGTTGATGACATAAGGTATGTTCCAAATTTCAAGTGAATAACTTGTGTAGTTTTGAAGTTACAAGACTTTTAAATATTAAACTCAAGCACATTCAGACGCCGACGCCAGAGGTATTAGGACACTTTTAAAATGATTTTAAGTATTTTTTTGAGAACCACCAAATAACAATATTTTTAAGTAAATTGTTGATGACTACGACGGAGGCCATACTGCTGTGACTGACCAGAATTGCTCACCCTTTAGCACTTCATGCTCAACTGTAGACAGACTTCTCGATTTTGCAATATGTACCGCATTTAAAATGTGATTATGCAATCAATAATGTTATTCATATTATAACATGTAAATAATGTAATTCATGTAAAAATATGAAACAGTATTTCTGAAACCATTGTTATTTAATTAAATTATACAGTTAATTCAAAGAATATATTGTTGGAAAAGAACATTTTTCAAATAACAATTATACAGATTTTTGAAAAACAAACAAACAATTAAGAGTTTTGTGAATATTGACAGATTGTCGTATCTCGAGCACTGTAGACATTTTCACTTCGTCTACTTGATACTATCTATGTAACATAATTATGTACACATTAAAATTATTTTTGGAAAGTTATTCAATCAGTTGTATCAATGCACGTCGTTTGTTCTGCCCATCTCTGTTCTCTGCCATCCGTATTGGAACATCCTGGTCCCCCTACATGTCCTCCAAATAATCGTTTAGTGGCACATTTCTAGTTAGACAGAAATAGTGCAGCCGCATACATGCCATGACAACTTCAGCACATTTTGCTGGATCAAATGTAAGGCATCCAGCAGATTTAGAACTCCGGGAGTCAGATTTGTCACATGTTGGGGCATAACCCAATTGTTAGAAGAGCACCGATGGCTTAAACCCGAACTAGGTCTTACTTTTATGCCTACTTACACTGATTCACAGTTCCATGATTGCTCAGAAACTTCACAACTTGTTGTCAGCCCAAAGTAATGGGGATGCCGCCAAAGTAACCCCTATAAGTTGCCTTTTCAGATGAAGCAAACACTGTCATTTGATGTGTGTATAGACATATATATAAACATAAACATTACATCGCAATAAACATCGTTTAACAAGCCAAAGGACCAAAAACAATAGTTGAGACCCATACTGGTAGTTAATTTATTTTAAGCAACAGAACATTTTTTGTTTACTTGAAATGAGATTTGATTTCGCTTTGTTTATATTTAAATACTACAACAGTTTGATTTGTGCTGTGTGGATGCAGTAGTTCGTATCCCCGTACATATCTTCAATGTTGTCATATTTTCAGTCTTCAGAGGTTGTCAGCGGTAGAGTAAATTCTTATTGTTTTATGGAAACCTTGTTTAAGACCTTTCTTGTACTCAGATTCTTATGCATTTTCTGTATATATGATGCTAACTTGTATGTTCATCAATCTTGAGTTCTGCAAGAGATGCGGAATATTTACAGACCGTTGTTTGACATGATGCCTTATTATATGCAATCTGTTATGGGCACTGTTTATAACTGTAACTACAAGACTGGTGGTTTCGTTTACCTTTCATTTTATGGAGAAGCTTATAACAAAAAATCATGAGGTACTTATTTCACCTTTAAGGATTCCAATTGCACGTAGTATTCAATTAACTAACGACTATAGACAGTTACTTTATTCTAAACCTAGTATTAATATCAGTTTGCTTCGTACATCATACATTGGGCTTTTTAGAAACATAGGTTCTAGTAGTCATATCAATCCACCGTGTAACCGGTACCCTACGATAAACAAGTGCAACTCCAGGAAGTGTAAATGTTGTCAATATCTAAACATTACTTCGTTTATTAAGTCATTAGTTAATAGTCGTAAAGTTCCAGTTAAATTTAAAAGTAATGTCTCATGAAATTCCATGAATATCGTGTATGTTTTAACATGAAACGCGCCCTGCTGTGGTGCACAGTATGTTGGTCAGAAAGGTCGGTCGTTAAAAACTCGTTTTAGAGAACATTTTTATAAAATTAACAATAGTAATACATTTAACAATTTAAATTATCATTATATTTACAACACTGGCCATGATATAACACATATTTCAATTCAACCTGTTGAACAGCTTACTTTCGATAATGTAACGTCTAGTCAATACCAAGTTAAATTTAGATGTATGTCGGAATTTGAATGGATTAAATGTTTGCAAACAGCTTATCGTCTAGAATTAAATGAAAATATTTTTAATGTTGGAAATATCTCTAATGACAGTTCTATCAATGCCTTCTCTTTTTGTAATAAACGTGTGAGAAACAGCGTTCACATGGTAAAAGGAAAAATGGAAACATGCGACGTAAATTTAGACGTATACTATCTTTAAATGACTGTTACATTTTATTAAAAACGTCTGGAAAACATAAACTATTAAGTACTTTATGTTCCCATTCTGTTTCTTCTTTAAGAAATATTGATAATGCATGTAAACGTATTTTAATTCAATCTGACCCATTGTATGAATGTGCTAATATTATTCAGTCCTACACTGACGATTATCTTGAACCGTTCATCGAGAGTCTAAACAACAAATGAGAAATCGTTTTTGTAATAAAGGTATCGATTTAATTGACCTTCCTAAAATATTCAATGATAAGAATGTACATAAGTTAATACCTCCTTATTTCCGTAATACTGAAACGCCACTCATGTGTTATAAATACAGTAAACCAGTAAGGAGTATTGTTTTTAATTGTAATTATATTACCACCGATAAAAATGTATTGGAAAACTGTCCTACATCATGAGAATGTGTTAATTCTAAATATATTTACAACCCTGTTGGTCACGTAATTACAGGTGATCTTAATTTTCTTAAAAATAAAAACATTCGACACTTGCTTCGCAGAGGCCCTAAATTTCGACTTCCTATTTCACTTAATTTTGACAATTGCATTAAAGAAATTTAAGTATCATTAGACGAATACTGTAAAACGTTGTGCAGAAATGCAAATGCAGATGTATCTGCGCTTTACGAATGGTATTGTTTATGGCCGTTAATAAAATATGCTTTTATAATAATAATCCTATTGCTTTACCACAAAAATCTAAATTCAAGGAAAATAAACGTTGTTAAGTACTCAAAGATCTTCGATCTATATTCGTATTGGTTCCTGCTGATAAAGCGGCGAACAACATAATTATAATATGACGAATATTTTATATTCAAACTATTTCAAGGGAACTATCTCAAACGACATCATATACTGAAATCAAAAATGACTTTAATGAAATTATTTCCGAACATTTTACTGAATGTAGTATATTTAATGTCAAAATCAATAATAATAGCATGAAATTACCATCACATTACTGGATTCCTAAACTGTATAAAACTCCATACAAAAGTTGTTTTATAGCAAATTCAGTGTCATGTACCACTAAACAATTATATGTTTACCTGACTTCTGGTCTGAGTGCTATTAGGAATCACATTACTAAATACTGCAATACAGTTTATGAGAATACAAACATTAACTTAATTTTGGTCAATACAAATTTCGTCTGAAGTTATTAATAAAATTGAAAGCAAAGATTACAAAGCGTCCTTTGTGAGTACATATGATTTTTCTACATTGTATACAACTCTACCTTACAGTCTTATTAACAATAAACTTGTTTCGCTTATCGAAAAAATATTTGCAAGAGAAAAATGCCTATACCTGGCTTTAAATACTAATACAGCATTCTTTACTATCTTTACTAATAAGATTGTTGGTGAATATATTATTTGGACTTGCTTAGATTTCTGTTCAGCCCTTAGCTTTCTTCTGGATACTTATTTGTTGAATTCAATGGGAAAATATTCAAACAAATTATTGGTATGCCAATGGGTGCTAGCTGTGCACCGCTTATAGCTGATATATTTCTACATTGCTATGAACGGGATTTTATGCTAGGTTTATCAAAAGATAAACAATGGAATATGATTCAATGCTTTAAACAAACTAGTAGCTATATTGATGATATATTAAACATAGATAACCCTTTCTTTGAACAAAATATCCACAACATTTACCCTAAAGAACTTTCCTTAAATAAATCGTGTTCATCGTATACAGATGCTTCATTCCAAGACTTACATCTTACTATTACTAACAATATAGTTAAAACCAGTCTATATGACAAACGCAATGATTTTAATTTCGAAATTGTAAATTTCCCTTTCTTGGATGGTAATATTCCTAGAGGTCCTTCCTATGGCATGTACATTTCGCAATTTGTTCGATATGCAAGTCTCTTGAAAATATAATGTCTTAGTTTTTAAATACAATTTGTTTGAAATGGTTCTTATCTAATGGAGTATCCCACCCATCATTTTACAGTGAAGTTTTGAAACGAGTTCGCAAATGTAAATATGTTACAGTGAATGCTAAACGTATACTTAATAATGTAATACACTCTTTCTTATCAAAAGGATATCATACACTTATACTAAAAAGCACATGCTTATTAGTTTTCGATACTGAATTTCTTTCATCGTAACAAATTTGGTCGTTTTAAATGGTGGATAGGTAGCTTTAACTTCTTTGTGTTTTAAAATTATGAAGTCATCGTGTGCATTGCGCTTTTCTAAAATACGTCATCAGTACAATATTTTTACCGTCTCAGTGACGTAGCGTAAGATTATCTAGGATATAATGTACACTTGTATTTAATATTTTAAAGCATTTCCGATTTATACACTGGTTTTAACACCCACATTAGCAGGAAGATGTAGAATAATATATTAAGTTTTATTCAGTTTAACTAAACATATACAACAAAGCTATGTAATCTGGCGTTTTACACCCAAACATAAAGGCTTCTTCCTGAAATTGCATGACGATGATATTAAAATGGAACAATATGATGCTATGTCTTTAAAGCTCTTTACAAAAAAAGACGAGATGTTGTTGATACTTGTTTTTTGTTTCATGTCATCGTGCATCAGAAAGTTGCAATTCTGCTACTCTGGTTCGCATCTAGCCATTGAATAATTAAATGGTAAATAAATTGACAAATATTCTCTTATATTGCTGTTTAATTTGAATTGCGATGCTATGAGGTTAATTTTTATTCACACTTACATGTTTTTTGAATAATTCTGGGCCAAGTTTGATGTTCGTGCGCACATAAACCGGTTTAAACCCCCAATGCTTTGCGTTGACCGTCTCAAGGCGGTGACCCCAGTTTTATTCATGTGTGTTTTGTGTTTGTTATGTGTTTTTGTGATGTCGTGATTATTGTTTTTGGCAAATTGGCCACTTTCCATAAATAAAAGACCTGGGGCTGCTAATAAGAGTTTTCTCCTGCGGTCGCAGCTGGAGTTTCGCTTTGTTTATATTTGAGTTAATGTATTTTTTAATACCTAAAACGTGATTTAAGGACACCGAATGTCCTCTCTACCACCATCCGTCCCTTCAACAAGGCTGCATTGAACTGTTCCTCTGCAGGTGTAGTTGGATTTGACACCGGTGTCATCAGGTACGTTCTCAGAGGGTAACCACTATCGCCTAGAAGATATCCAATATCCTGCCTGCTCAAGTGTTCCTCAGTATTAATCAATAATTAAATTATAATTTTCAATAGAAAAAATTAAGCATACAAATAGAAACAATGCAACTGCAATATGAAAAACTGTTGTACTAGGATTAGAATAATTTGAGGAGTATACAAAAAATGTTTTAGCTATAACAGTTTTGCTAATAACATGCATTTGCAGCCATGCAAACTTACCGGTAACATGCCATTTTCATTGTTATACAAGAGGCCCAATGTTGCTCACCTGAATTTAAGGCATCATAATGGTTTTGAAAAATTTAATAGCAGGTATATAAATGTATTAAGTGAAATGTAAACAAACATGATAACAATGGACCAAACAACACACATAGTCAAATAAGAAAAACTGTCTTGTCTTCTGGAAGCCTTGTTTTTAAACACTAAAATGATTATAGTAGAGGATCAGCAATGGAACATTACTGTGAAATTATTTTAAACTCCAGAAAGTGGTACTTACAAGGAGATTTTTAAAGTTGCGAATATGGCCTTTTACGACAGAACTTCCCCACACCCTTGCGGATATGTTTTTTAACAAATCAAAGTTATTTGCAGAAATTTGTGATAGGGGCAGGTAACCAAATAAATATTTTTGTGAAATTATTTTTGACAAAAGTGGATTTTTAGGACTACAAGCATAGAAATAACGAATACATGTTTTTTATATTATCATAAATGAGGAAAAATAATAAAGGTGATTCCTATTATGCAAACTATATCCATGCCCATTTACGCAGCTGGACTCAGTTCGCATTAGTAAACAAAATACGTGGATGGTATTGGGCGTTGCATTTGAATGTTATGATCATGTGACTAAAGCCACGTGCATGAGTTGGGACTCCTTTCCGAGCCCAATACAGAAGTAAATTGAATGTGGCCGATGCAAGAGATTGAATCGATATGTCCAATATACACCCTGTACTCTGTTGGAGGCTCCGGCTAGCTTAAATTCGCTAAACGACTTGAACATATCTAAATGTTAGCCACAATTTCTTCAGTTCTACTTTTTGTTTTGTAAACAGTTTAATACATAAGTAAACAATTCAGTATATACATACAAAATAATTTATATAGCAGTTAAAACATTTAATATATGAATATGTACAGAAACATTTAAGTCTGCAATACATCGCACAGTGCCTTTTCTAAAACATGTCGGTTCAATAACGTGTTTGAAACTTGTTTGATCCAGCAGAATTACAACAGAACAAAACAGTAGACTGTATTAGTCATTTTCTTGTCGCAAAACTCTATTTTATTAGTACCGTGGAGAGTTCATGTACCAACAGTTTTATATTGGTCTTCCTGTGACATCGATAGCAAAAACATAAACTATCACCTATATAATATGTATGAATACAGAATAATCTACACAAGTAGTGTTCTGCGTTGCTGTTGGTGGCACTATAAGTGGCGATTTGCGTCAACATGTGTCAACAAGGTATAACATTTTACACAGCATTGTGAAAGGTAAATGCAATATTGCAATAAATACTATTCTGGTAATTATTTAATTAAAACAGCAATTTACATTTGCGAATATTCGAATGGCGTTTTAACTTTTCGAATCTGGAAACTTCAATTGAGTATTGAACACTAGTTTATTATTATTTTCTAGTAATTGTGTCTATTTTCGACAAAGAGACAGACGATTGTCAACATACAATGCGTTAATAGTAAGACGCCGATTCCACTGCATTTGCTTCCCGGGTGTCAGTAAACGTAATGTAGATACGAAATGGTAGGAACTTCAAAATTTGGTTTATTTAAAGAAACACCTAAGCTTTGTTAAGCTGCGATCTATCTTAATCAATTATTATAACGACACAAGTTGATTAATACTAATTAGTTTGTTTCGTGTTCTAATGTTAGGAACAGGTAATGCAGCAGTTAAACTCATGTCTTCTACATGATATTTGCATTCTTTTTTATGGGCAAACATAAAACAACCGCTATTAAATCTGCAATTAACAGCACACAGAAAACTGTTTCCAAACTATATTATTACCTGATCGCTTAAATCGTAATTATTTCATTACGGATACGACTGTTCCCACTAGATTGGAACTGTTAGCGGAAAATAGTTGTGACTGTTTCTCCCATGAGCCGGTTTTTATCCAAAGACGAAACATCTAAAACTCATCTTAAACTCGATACAGTGTACAGTTACGACCAGTTACAGTTACAACGGAAATTTACAACAATTTTACTAGCGGATAGGCGTTTTTTAAGCTACTCATCGTTGACAACGTAAAGAAAAAAGCACAATATTAAGTTATGGAGGTGTATAGTGTCTGAATAAATCTTAAAGTTTAATTCGAACACATGTTTTAGGTTTATACACTTGATATGATATTCTTTTTAGGACATGTTGGTATGGTAAGCATTCGAATGCACTAACAAATCACTGTTACGTTTCACGATTGGAGACTATGGGGTGACATTTGCGCGTAGGCAGGTCACCTTTAACTGGAGAGTTCAGGGTTAGAAGACGGTGATGAAACCGTCAACATTTTATCGTGTCGAGTTCTTTTTTTACATATAACGTGACAAACGTGTTTGATTTTTTATATCAATTCAGCTTGAAATGCCCTTTAAGAAAATGTATTGTTATAAGGGTCCCTATTCGCAAAATGTTGCGTGTATCTGTTGTTAGTGTTGTCGCTATTACATTGAATTACATAAGGAGTGCAATAATCAGTAAGTATATTGTAACCTACACAACGAAGATGGCTCGGTTCAAATACATTTTGGATAAAGATTTTAATAGTCGGCTTGAATTAGGGACTCATTGTCTACTAGAAAGGCCAAAAATTATATAAATACTATTTTGTCAAAAACACATAAATATAAAACTCGCATTTTAATAGTGTACACATTGAAACATATTACTGATATTTTTAATTCACTTTATAATGCTTGTATGTGTGACGTTTTTCTTTACTATTGAGCCATCTTGAGCTCAGTATCTTAAATTTAAAAAAATCTGGTAATAAAACAGTTATCATATTATGGGTGATTGTGGAACAGTACAAACTGTTGGCCCTCGGTGTCTGACAGTTTGAACCTAGCCGCCTCGGGAAACAGCTCAAACAGTCATCTCTCCACATTGAGCCAACAGTATTGACTGTTCCACAAACACCCATGAGATAATTGTTAAAAAGTATATACCATGAAGTATTTAATTGTAAAGTATTGGTTTAATGGTGCTCATGTTGCAAAACTTAGGAAAGCTTTTTCGACAGTAAAGTACTATGTTTAACAGTGAATAAAACAACAGCATACACACACATGGGTCGTACCAAATCCAAATCAAAGTACAGATCAACAAAGAAACAAAATCATTCTGGTAGTTAACTACGCTATAATTAATTAGCAGCTGCACGATTAGCAAGGAACATACAAGTCGATGATTCTACAACGCTACAACGACGATTCTAATCTTTGACTGAAATTT
Organism: Congeria kusceri; assembly: GCA_027627225.1. Taxonomy (NCBI): domain Eukaryota; kingdom Metazoa; phylum Mollusca; class Bivalvia; order Myida; family Dreissenidae; genus Congeria; species Congeria kusceri. The sequence continues at coordinate 53,466,051 of CM051029.1, forward strand.
TTATAACAAAGATAACATTTGGTATGTTGATGAATTCTTTTACAAAGAAAAACATAATATAGCATAAAACAAAATATTGTGTTAACTACTCAAACATAGTTAATATTGTATCAAAACGCTGACAGCGTATAAAGACTGTTGGCTAGAAAAGAAACTAACAGCATTATGTGTGCATTTTTTTGCTAAAAAGGAAGCATTTGTTTGAATGAAGTTCAATTTCCCACCCGAACTTGATAATGTGGCTTCTTATTGAATAGTATACGATATCATATTACAAATTAATTTGTAAGTAAGGAACACATATGTTTTCGAGCTAATAATCTAACAGGAACGGAACTATATACATGCCAGTTAACAAGATAATCTGCAACGATCGAGCCATGCAGAATAACGTCACACGCACGCACGCACGCACACACACACACACACACACACACAATATCTTTATTTCTGTCACGTTACATGAAAATAACAGACATAATATATGCAACACAATAGCTGTTGGTCGTGAGACAGTACAAAATAGGAAATACACAGACATTTTTTAATAGAGCAAATACGCAGTTTCAACAGGTTAACAGATTTACCTTATTATAAACGTACACAGAAATAAAATGGAATCAAAATCAAGTTAAATTCGATTATAGTTCTTTCCGGGGACAGTGGTGGAATATACAATTGTGATTATAGTAATTTAAACAAATGATGTTAATAAAAAACGTTTGTTTTAGACAAAAATAGATTTTCTTGTCTTGCTAAAAGAGAAAACAAGGATAAACTGCTTTAACATTGTCATAAAGTTTTAACAGTGATATTAATCTTTAGAAACACGTTGTGCAAATGTCTATTTCATATTTGCGGTAGTTGGCTGACATAGTTGCATCTATGTTAGTTTAGTTGTATTTATTTTAATGTTTATTAGATAAAAACATTTTTGACAAACAAAAACAAGCTATATACTACAATTCTGCATAATGTCATCCATTGTAAAAAAAAAATAGTGCATTGCTTAAGAAAGTATTTATGTTTCAGAGGAAACGCGGGAAACGCGCTAGACAAGCCACTCAGCAACTGCTGGCTGTATGGCTTCCTGAAGCGTTGGGACTCAGGAATATCCGCACTCAAACCATCAGCGTTTGATTCAAATAGAGCCAAGCACTTAACTCCAGAAATTGTCCAGAATTGCATTCAAAACCTCGAGACGGCTGTAACGGAACATGAGTTGCAGGAAAGGCGGATTGCACATATAACCTGGACGAAACCGGAATCTCTCCAGAGCACCGTCCAACTAATGTGATCGTCCCAGCCAACGAGAAGGCACAGGCTGTCACGTCGCCACGCTCAGCAACCACCACCCTGATGCGTGCGCCAGTGCGTCTGGACATCACCTTCCGCCGTACCTTGTATTTAAAGGTTAATTAAACGATAATCAAGTGAATATTACACTCACTTACAAACCGTAAAATCGATATTTAAATTACTTTAAAATCAATTCCCAACATTGTGTTACTTTTCAGTATTATTTATTAGTAGTTGCATTATTTATTGGAACGCTAACATACATTAATTGTAAATCGACATAAGAATACATTAATAATAATATTCTCAATCTGTTAAAGGGTAATTGAAATATGTCAATTTATCAGCCTGTCCGTCCATACGATTAAGTTTGTATGTAATTGTGTTGTTGTGTTTTTTGCGGTTAAACGTGTTAAGTGCCAAATTAAATGACACGCCTATTCAATAACATAGTAACGACCACTCATATTAATAACTGTCAGAACAATTTGGCATCACTGATCGCGTTTTACTGCAGGGAAGAGATCGAATGAAAATCTTGCAAAAGACAAAACACCTGATGCTACAGTCACCATGTCAGACACTGGGTGGTCGACAACCGCAACATTCAAGGACTATCTCGAGAATCACTTCCTGCGGAAGATTAACAGGGGATTTGGCAATCAACCTGTTATCCTATTAATGGACGGGCACACTACTCACACCTCATCCGAAATGGTGAAATGGGCCAGATAAAGAAACATCCACCCGTTCTTCTTGCCAGCTCACACTTCGCATTTTCTGCAACCTCTGGACGTAGGTGTGTTTGGACCGTTCATGCGCTTCTATTACATCGAATGTGCCGCCTACATGAAAACCAACCCTGGGAAGGTCGTCACGAAATATGAAGTTGCAGGGATCGCATGTAAGGCCTACTTAAAGGCCCACAACCCGTGGAATATCGTGTCCGCCTTCCGGAAGGCCGGCGTGCATCCACTGAACAGGGAGGCTGTGCCGGTGGAAAAACTGCTGCCATAGAGTCCTTCAGGGACAAGACCCCGATGCTCAATGTGCAGGCGTTACGAGCTGGTAAGCAGGCGTGGATGAATACCTGCGAATCGTCAATCCACACACGCCACAACCCAGCCCAAGACCGTCTACCAGCGGGTTAAATGTCAGCAGTTATGAGGAGTCTGAAAGCGAGTCAGACATTGACGACTCTGACGTTTGCTGCGTCTGTGGACGATTCTTCCCAACCAATGTTGATCAGCGACCGCACCTCAAAATGGTTAATTGGGGCCAGTGCGACGAGTGTGGTCATTAGGTGCACTTATCCTTTCGCCACTCAAAATATGTCCTGAGAAGAGGCGATTGTTTTCTGATGGTTAAATTGGGTTCAACGTTATTTATCGTTTATCAGTTCTTTTATGTTGCATTAATTGTTAATTGTTAACTCATTTCAATCGTTCATCCTATTTTTAAATTCCATTAATGCAATTCACGTTATTTTATCACTGTTTGTGCCGACTTATTATTTTTATAGCTTACTCTGTTTAATTATTTATCGAGACAAAAAAATCAATAATGAAAATGAGTAATGAAAGAAAGTTCGTGCATCAAACCCAATGCCCCCTCCAGAACCTAAAAATTCAGAGCGTGCGTTCGACCAATCGAATTCACGAACTAACAGAAAAACGTCTAGCAAATATTGACTTCCGGCTGTCAACTTGGTAATGTAAGTTTATCGATGTCTAGCATGTTTGAGTACAAAATTCTTGTTTGTTTCATGTTCTACGAATTTTTTTCATTCGATCATTTATACAGTTTTATTTTTTTGTTGTAACTTCTGTTTATTTGCATTTTAAGTGTACAATCGCATATATGCATACACCTTTACACACAAAATACAGTATATTGAATTGTACATGCAATACATGCAAATAGCATTAGTAACTAAGTAAAAAACTTTTTTTAACAAATGATGGAAAGGGAAAATATGATTAAACATGCATACATGCATAAAGCAATGTTAGCAAAATGAAGTATCATACAGACCGTTACATTTTTAAATGTACAAGAAACGCAAAAAGGCAAAAAAATATGAGCAAAAAGCATATATAAGGTACTTTTCTATTGGCAATTAATAATTACATATTTAAGGAAATATCACTTCTTTTTCCTTTTCTCGATTCTATAGAAATTTTCACTCAATGTTATGTTACACAGTTTTATTTGACAAAACGTTTAGAGTGCGCATGCGCTATTTTAAACGCGTAGGTGGCCTAACCAGGAAAAGTGGCGACTATTTACCATTAACAAGCAAAAACATAGTTACTTATTATCATCCGATAAATCCAAATTATTAAACCACATTCGACTGAACACGTATAGCTGCAGCTATTCCATTCATAAGGTAAACACTCCAAATTCTGGTCTACACGCGCTCTCGATTTCGGCATGTAGATCAGGTCAACTGGGGGTTTTCGATATAAAAATAGCGTAAGCACAGACCATACACCACTAAATCCTTAATTATTAAACTGTATGTTTAAGGTGACGATGACTACTTGACCGGATATATAAGTTATCCCTACTCATATTTTTCTTTTCTGTTTTTCTGTACACATTCTGAACTAACTTTTATTTTGAGAGTTTGTAAAATCGCGGTTGTTTTATATCATGCACATTTTAGAATTCGTTCAAATAACAGTTTCCTCTGAAACCTTTAGACTTTTTTAAACAATGTACTTTTTTTTTTACAATGGATGTCATTATCCAGAATTGTAGAATATAGCTTGTTTTTGTTTGTCAATGTTTTTATCTAATTAACATTAACATAAATACAACTAAACTAACATAGATGCAACTAGGTCAGCCAACTACCGCAAATATGAAATAGATATTTGCACAACGTGTTTCTAAAATATTGATTTCAATTTTAACACTTTATGACAATGTTAAAGCAGTTTATCCTTGTTTTCTCTTTTAACTAGACAAGAAAATCTATTTTTGTCTAAAACAAACGTTTTTTATTAACATCATGTGTTTAAATTACTATAATCACAATTGTATATTCCACCACTGTCCCCGGAAAGACGGAAAGAACTATAATCGAATTTAACTTGATTTTGATTCAATTTTATTTCTATGTACGTTTATAATAAGGTAAATCTGTTAACCTGTTGAAACTGCGTATTTGCTCTATTAAAAAATGTCTATGTATTTCCTATTTTGTACTGTCTCACGACCAACAGCTATTGTGTTGCATATATTATGTCTGTTATTTTCATGTAACGTGACAGAAATAAAGATATTGTGTGTGTGTGTGTGTGTGTGTGTGTGTGTGACGTTATTCTGCATGGCCCGATCGTTGCAGATTAACTTGTTAACTGGCATGTATATAGTTCCGTTCCTGTTAGATTATTAGCTCGAACACATATGTGTTCCTTACTTACAAATTAATTTGTATTATGATAGCATATACTATTCAATAAGTAGCCACATTATCAAGTTCGGGTGGGAAATTGAACTTCATTCAAACAAATGCTTCCTTTTTAGCAAAGAAATGCACTCATAATGCATAATGCTTTTAGTTTCTTTTCTAGCAAACAGTCTTTATACGCTGTCAGCGTTTTGATACAATATTAACTATGCTTGAGTAGTGAACAAAATATTTTGTTTTATGCTATATTATGTTTTCCTTTGTAAAAGAATTGATCAACATACCAAATGTTATCTTTCTTATAAAAATTTCAGTCAAAGATTAGAATCGTCGTTGTAGAATCGTCGACTTGTATGTTCATGGAATGCTTAAGGTGCAGCTGCTAATTAATTATAGCGTAATTAACTACCAGAATATTTTTATTTTTTTTGTTGATCTGTACTTTGATTTGGATTTGGTACGACCCATGTGTGTGTATGCTGTTGTTTTGCAACATGAGCACCATTAAACCAATGCTTTACAATTAAATACTTCATGGTATATACTTTTTAACAATTATCTCATGGGTGTTTGTGGAACAGTCAAGACTGTTGGCTCAAGGTGGAGAGATGACTGTTTGAGCTGTTTCCCGAGGCGGCTAGGTTCAAACTGTCATTCCGACACCGAGGGCCAACAGTTTGTACTGTTCCACAATCACCCATAATATGATAACTGTTTTATTACCTGATTTTTATTTATTTAAGATACTGAACTCAAGATGGCTCAATAGTAAAGAAAAACGTCACACATACAAGCATTAGTAATATGTTTCAATGTGAACAATATTAAAATGCGAGTTATATATTTATGTATTTTTGACAAAATAATATTGATATAATGTTTGGCCTTTCTATTAGACAATGAGTCCCTAATTCAAGCAGACAATTAAAATCTTTATCCAAAATGTATTTGAACCGAGCCATCTTCGTTGTGTAGTTTACAATATAGTTACTGATTATTGCACTCCATATGTAATGCAATGTAATAGCGACAACATTAACAGCAGATAAACGCAACATTTTGCGAATAGGGGCCGTCATAACAATACCTTTTCTTAAAGGGCATTCTAAGCTGAATTGATATAAAAAATCAAACACGTTTGTCACGTTATATGTAAAACATTTTAAAGGAACCTGTTCGCATAGCGTTGTTCTTCAAAATGCAATTAAACGCCTTAACTGCACACATTTAACCGTCTAAACTAAAGAACTCAAGTAATATAATAAGAAAATCATAACTTAAAACAACAACCAAAAAAACAACATCGTTATTCCACCGGGTTTCGAACCTACTACCTCCGGATCAAAAGTGTGATATATGTCTATGTCAGTAGTGCTATTTCGCTCCTATAAATACACTATTATTTAATATTGGAACCTGTTACAAAAAGTTGGAAAATTGTCAATTCGTCCATCTGTTCCCAGATGGACGAATTCCCTTTTATTTGAATTAATTGTAACATATATGACCTCAAATTGAAATAGTAGCTTTAAACAGCGCACATTTTTTCCGCTATATTAATGTTCACATAGCAATTTATTAATGTTAATTATGTTTATTATGCCATTATGGAAATGCCACGAAGTAAATTGTTTACGAAGACACATGGGGCTATCTAAGTATGATAATGGTTATTGTTATTAAGATAAAACCTTTTGACATGAACGATCTGAAATTATGCCATGTGAGAAAGTGTGTTACCTCACCAAAGTTAGTGTACTGGGTTACACATTTAAGTAGTTTGCTACATAATGTCACGTTCTCGCTGTATGAACCGTTTAAATATAAATCGTATGTCATTTTCGACGTCCCAGTAAGGTTACTGTTAATGGTGAGACTGTTAATGCTATAAGCAGAGGAACATACAACCGAATAAAGTCAGTATCTGATATGCAATTTTGCTTCAACATTCAATGTATGTTTTATACATTAAACCATTAAAATCATATATCGCCACGGTCATAGCATGTTCTTAAAATTAGCACAAACAAAAAAACTGTATTTGTCGAGTATCGACTTCATTTATAAAAACAAATATTTAATGTGTATTACTTTAATGACTAGTTATTGCAATAACTTCAAAATTGCGTTTGTTATGAAAAAAACTTTACTTTGACATGGTGATATATTTTGATAACATTTGAACGTCTCTATATACACTTTAATATAGTTAACATTTATAGCGAGTAGTTCCGCATGAATAAATCCTAATACCACATAGGCTAATGGCTAAAAAAAACTACACTGGTCATAAAAGAAAGGGTGCAACATACCTAACTATGGAGGATAGCTTCGCAAATTTGGATTACTGATGGAAAATTCAATAACGGTATAATACAGTTCGCATACAAGTTTTCATATATTGTACGATTTTATTGACCTGGCACTCATTAAACTCCGGTTGCGCTCGGCTGTTTTATTTATATCGGCTTGACGTTTATCTAGCATGTAAAGCACGGATTTCATAGTCATATAACAAAAAAGAAACATCAACAAATGTCAGCAAGAATAGCACGGTGGATAGTGTTTTAGACTTTGATACACAATTACTGTGGCTCGAATCCAGCCAAAATCTTCTTTCTTATTTTCTTTACTTTAACATCACTTATTCTCCAAAAATGTTTCCTTTATTTTGTTTTCTTTCATTTGTGTCTAAGTTTAATTATTTTATCTACATAAAAATGCATACGCAAAGACTCTGTTTCGTTCGCAGTATCTATGCAGCTCTCTTCTGTGTCAGAATCGAGGTTGATGATGAGATGAGACGTCAGCAAAATGATCAATTAAATACATTAAAATAAAGAAAGAAAAATAATAAATTTAAAGTGCCTGTTCTGGGATTCGATCCCAAAACATTTTGCTTACAAAATTTGCGTACTTACCACTGCACTACAGTATCAACTGTTACGTAGTAAGGATTTAATAATTACATATTCATGTCTGAGTCTCCTATTTGGGTTAGTAGCTTAAAATAGATTTTCGAAAATACACGGACTATTCAAGAGTGTCAGGTCAATAAAATCGCACAATACGTGCAATGCTATTAAAATGTAAATGCATATATTTCACTACATTCTTTAATACGAGGGTTGTCCGGAAAGTTCGTAGACTTCTCAAATATTATTTGCTTTGCGTTAAGAAAATTAACGGGAACTGCATACTTCACTAAATACATGTATGTTTGTTAAGTTTGCAAAATATATTTTAAATGTATTTAGAGTAAACATACATACCACATAACTAAAACAGTGCATCACACGATGTACGGAGCAGTTTGACGATGATTAAGACGTCATTTGCACATAACGTCACTCTTTTTCAAATTATTCTGCAGACACTGAAACACACTTTTTATGACAAACCACCGATTTTCTATGGCAAGCTACCCAGGCGTGCAGGTTTTCCTGTACAATTCCATGCCGTTTTTTTTATCTACACCCATAGGCTTTCCAACTAGACCTTTTTTTGATTGCGGCTTTCGCAAAAATGACAAATCGTATCGGTTTCAAATTTTGCACAGCCCAATGATACATACATTTATTATCGTAGTTTAATATGGTTTATACGGTTTGTGTTTTTAGGTTATACGGTAGTTTGCCCGCTGAAATTTCATAAATTTCATCGTGGAAGTATTGACGATTTGAAACAAACTGGTTTGAGAAATCATTCGACTAGCAAGCGGGGTGTAGTGCGGACTGAATTTACAGCGTGTCAAATTATTTCATTTTTTGTTTTTGATAGAGATATTTTCAGTCTAGTTTAAATTAGTTTAATGATATCGACTCTAATTTATATCTACAATTATGAGGGCGTTGCTACTGGCGGCCAGGAATCCAACTCAAGTTGCGTGGATATCTGGTACAAACAAAGTCGTGTACTATACACGAGGGAATTGTGAGATGTGAAATGTTGTTTAATAATTGTATTCAGGTACCCTTTGTATCTGGTACTAACGAAGTCGTGTACTGTACGCGAGGAAAATGCGAGATGTGAACTGTTTTTAATAATAGTACTCTGGTTCCGTTTATATCTGGTATAAACGAAGACATATACTGTATACAAGGGAATTGTGAGATGCAAAACGTTGTTTAATAATTGTAAAATGGTACCGTTTGAATCTGGTATAAACGAAGACATATATACTGCACAAGAGGGAATTGTGAGATGTGAAATTTTGTTTAATAATTGTATTCTGGTACCGTTTGTATCTGGTAGAAACGAAGTCGTGTACTGTACACGAGGGAATTGTGAGATGCGAAATGTTCAATATTTGTTTTCTGGTACCGTTTGTATCTGGTACAAAATAAGTCGTGTACTGTACACGAGGGAAATGTGAGATGTGAAATGTTTTAAAGACATTTTGGTGTCCTAGTTTCCCGTAAAAGGAATTTAGTTCCCATAAATGACTTTGAATGGAGAAATCCCGTTATTGTGGTCGGTGAAGTGTTTCAATGTCGAGGGTCGTCTAATAAATCTAAACTAGTATTAAACATCGAACAACGACACTGGTACAGCAAGTTGAGAAAACATAGGTCATTGTAAACCAAGTGACATTGTTTTTCTGTGCAAATGTAGTTATTAGTGGTCAGAAACTTACCAAGTATTTATCATTTTGTAAATTGTTTAATCTATTATATATTTCAAACGTCTGATACTGTTCCAAATGATTCATAGACAGCCCTCGAAATGACGTTACCAGTTTGATGACAGTTAATTATACTGTTAGAAGTACAGTTAGTCATGAAAAGCATGACAGTTGATAAAATCAACACACAGTTTTTATGAATAGAGTGACATTAGTCTTTAATAGCTGTATTCTTGTACCGTTTGTATCTGGCACAAAACGACGTGCACTGTGATGCAAAATACATTTCAAAATGATGTATTTGTTTAAATATATATTTATGATATATAATAAGTTTAAAGTTCAGGGACGATTCTATAATTATGTCAAAGTCCCCGTTATTTTTATGTCGATTAAATAGCCAGCTTATTGGCACACCTATCTTGTGTTGTGTATTTTATGAAACCTGATGGTTAGATAATAAATAATTTATGTTTGGCATAAATGAAATAGAAAACCATTCCCAATACAGGTATGTTAAAAATTGAACGGTTCAGTGATCATTTATATTTCCTCGTGCTCTCGGGTGTCAAAACTAATAACTGCACGAGAAAGTCGTGGTAAATGTAGAAATTTGATTCAGTTTATAATCAAAGTGTTTGACAACAACACTCCAACCAAAAACACATTTAACATCAATTATTTCATGCACAGCACCATCCGACAATGAAGAATAGATGTTTCCACAAATGTCAATCATGTACAAATTAATCTGCAATTTTATTCAACCAATTTATTTGGATATCACGTGATTTATGTTTAACCTATTTTATACAAAGAAGCACGTGGCAAACTTCTTATCTGTTTGTGATATTTGATTAATGTAAAGTAATCCATTAACAATAGTAAGGGAGGAGTTTTAGATGTTAGTGGCAGTATACAGGACGGGTGCGCGCTATTGGTAAGTAAGAGGCCGCATTCCACGTACTTAGGTATGGATAAATTATTATAAGATACATTTTCTCTTTATTGTGATTGAATTGATAAATCATTATTTTAACGATTTTAAATCAAACAAAAGAAATATAACGAAAATATTTGCTCATGTCTGAATTTGTTCAGAAGTAATGTATAAGATCTCGGCGTATGATGTGATACAAATGGAAATGATAACTGTGAAAAAATCGTCATCATATATTTACATGCGAATGTTACAAGTGGATTATAATATTAACAAACACAGATTTAATATTAGAAACTGATATTTTCTAAAATATGTAACGTTCACCGTGACGTGACTAGACAGCAGCATTCAGACTGAGTTTAAACAAATAATGAATTTGATTTAATTTGCTTACCGGCATCATTTTCAACCGTAAATCAACACTATCATTTTAACACAAGCCCAGGAACGCCCGGCAGACAAATATCCTTAACTCACGAATAACACGTGTCCGTAGAAGTCATTCCGCGATTTACCTAAACCTGATAACGCAGCACTGCTCCGTACGAAAGCCAAACGTCGTCATTTTCTTACAGTCGCGAAACACACTCCTGTACCGATATTCTCAAGCGTTTGTTTATTTGACGTCATAAAACGTTTAGATTTTGCAAACGTTTAAAATATACTTTAATGATGATGTGGCGATAAGATTATGCAGATTCGCATGGAAATAACAAATTAAGAAATGTTTATAAATTCATTTACTACTGAACATTTTTGGAACAATTTGAAGAGCTCCGTACTTCAGTAGTTGTGTTGCCAAGACTAAGTAAATGAAGGTAATTTAGCTGTATAATGTTATTAAAATGTACAATATTTTTAAGTTATATACATCTGCGCTAGTACACAAAGAGAAATTGTTTTAGGATTGTACTATTTCATTTTACAACACCAGTCTACGAACTTTCCGGACAACCCTCGTATATTTATATATTCTATAAATAACCATTGTGCTTAAGACAATAAAAGTTTCCACAAATGTCAATCATATTCAAATTAATCTGCAATATTAACCAACCATCGCACTGGAATATAACGTATGTTAGGAGGAGTATACTGTGATTTAGTATGTGTGTACGCGTGATTTTGAATCTAATAAGGCATGCGACGGAGAAGTTAACTGTAAGCAAAAAACCATAGTTACACACATACCAGTTTTAAATATTTATGTCGGAATTTTATTTAACTTCCTTATTTGCAAAATTACCACAGAAACCGAATATATTTTTTAACTTTCCAGCGTCCGTAGAACTTAAACAATGACGCCAATGACGCCGTAGCTCCGAAAGCCAAACGAAACAGCTTGAATAGCAAAATGACTTTAAAAATCTTCTCCTCTGAAACCGCAAAGTCCAGAGATTTCATAATTGGAATGTAACATCGTGCTGTGGTCCTCTACAAAGATTGTTCAAATGATGCCCCTGGGGTCAAAACTGGCCACACCCCGGGGGTCACATGGTTTATATAGACTTGAATAGCAAAATGACTTTAAAAATCTTCTCTGAAACCACAAGGCCCAGAGGTTTCATATTTGGTATGTAACATTGTTTACTTGTCCTCTACAAAGATTGTTCAAATGATGCCCCTGGGGTCAGAACTGGCCACACCCCATTGTTCACATGGTTTATATAGATTTACATAGCAAAATTGCTTTAAAAAATATTTCTCTGAAACCGCAAGGCCCAGAGGTTTCATATTTGGTATGTAACATTATATAGTTGACATCTATAAAGATGGTTTAAATGATGACCCTGGGGTCAAAACTGGCCACACCCCGGGGGTCACAATGTTTAAATAGACTTAAATTGCACAGTGACTTTAAAAATCTTCTTTCCTGAAACCGCAGGGCCCGGAGGTTTCATATTTGGTATGTATTGTTGTATAGTGGTCCTCTACAAAGATTGTTCAAATGATGCCAATAGGGTAAAAACTGGCCACACACCGTGGCTTTTAATACATGAATACATGATACTGAGACCTCGATTGGGATTGCATATGGGGTGGGTGGGGTTAAGGTCAAGGTCAACGTTATTAAAAATAGAAAAATGGTTCCCGCTAAATATCTTGAGAGATATTGAGCTATTGTAATGAAACTTAATACATAAGTACCTTACATCGAGACATTGCTTGGGCTTGCATATTTGGTGGATGGGGTCAAGGTCACCGTTACTGAAAATAGAAAAGCGATTTCCGCTCAATAACTTAAGAACGCATTGCGATATTTTAATGAACATTAATACACATACCTTATATCGAGACCTCACCTGGGTTTGTTTGTGGGGTTGGTGGTGTCAAGGTCACGGTAATACAACGTAGAATAACGGTTTACGCTCAATAGCTTAAAAGCGCATAGAGATATTTAATGAAACTTCATACGTAGATACCTTATATCGAGACCTTGCTTTACGTATGTGGCGGATGCGGTCAAGGTTAAGGTCGCTGTTACTAAAAATAGAAAAACAGTTTTTTCTGCTCAATAACTTGAGAACGTATTTAGATATTTTCATGAAACTTCATACATAAATATCAGGTGAGCGATCTAGGGCCATCGTGGCCCTCTTGTTTATTAAATTTAACATTACCAAAGTACGTTATCAAAAAGCAATGATTTGAATAACTCCTTCAATATTTCACCTTCCCCGACACCGGAAGGAGGTGTGCTAATAGAATAATGGCGGTCCTCAACAGACCAAGTAACTATATAAAAGAGTTAATATAAGCAAATTGCAATAAATAACATAATATAAATGTAAAGAGACATGTCATAAGTTAATAACATTGATTAAACTGTACAATAACACACATATCCAGATCATATATGAAGTAACAAAATAAGATATAATTCAATATAATTTATGAATTATAAAGATAAAACATTCTCCAAATGTGGCAAGCCGCCCAGGAAAAACCAAATAAACCATGCTATCTGTGCATGTAACATGGAAAAAAAAAGTATGGAAACCTGAACCATTTTGGCAGCCGAAATAACTAATGTTTCAGAACCAACGGATGTTAGGTCTCATCCTGCAGAAGTTTCAATTTACAATTGTGATTAAAAATATTAATATATAATCTTACTAATTCTCCAAAAGCAAGATGTGCTGAATGTGCCATTTTAGGCGATGCATCTGGACATAATGTTATAACAATTTTAACAATCAACAATCATTATTTTTTACTTATAAAAAACTCTTATATCATGTCCACCACACAAAAATTATTCTGCTGTAAGTAGTAAATATACACGCTAATAAGTATTTCCAAGTCAATTAATAACAGTTCCTAGAAAATCACTTATGGTCCCAACTTTGTCATGGACGACCACCGTTGATTGTGCGATTCTGTGCACTTGATCCAATATCGTATGGAAGCAGCCTTGACGAAGCAGCGTTTTCCCATCCCAATGTGCAATTCACTGAAACTATATAAAACACTGGCGAGTATCCAAGTACATACAATATTAAGGATGGTTGGGAGGGTTTATATTTGACTGGTTATAGCAAGAATTTCGAATGTATAATGCCCGCATGCGGGTAGATTTTTCCAACCGCAAGACAAACAATGACAGGCAAAAAGATGACAAGTACTTGCATATATGGGGAAACCTTGTACGTGTCTAAGTATAAATATGCGCTTGCGTTGGATAAGGTAGTTAATTCTTTAGCAAATGAACATTCAAATATTGCTTAGATGCCTGTAACCTTCCAGCCCTTGTGCTCAAAAGACTCACGAAAATTGTACACGCGTTTGAGTACAAGCTATAAAGCACATGTGAATTATTCTGGTGTAAGTGATACGTGGAACAGAAACCATAAAAACAAAATTTATTGTATTTGTATTTGAAAATGGCTGTTTTATGGTTATAGCAAAGGCACTGTTGAAATGCAATTGAGTATTGCTCTCACATGTACATAACAGTGTTTTACATCAATAGTCTTATTACGTCTTATTAAATCGTCTGAAATGCTTTATGAATAGGGAGGTAAGTGTGTAGTGAAAATCTGTATAATGTTTGTGTGAACTATTTAACATATAATTTCCCAAATGGTTGTTTTGACTTTTGAGACACTTTTACTCCCGATTCCTATCCTATATGCTTGGTGCTTTGCGGGATGCAATCAGTACCCTTTGATTTAACTAGGCAACCGGCCATATCAGAACAAGCCGTGTGCGAGACTTCGTCCTCCCGCTCCGTGGGCGCACGCCTTACAACTAGGCGATGCAGACGGTGTTTGTTTATATGAATGCCTGTACAGATGATGCAGCCAGTCTTGTTTTTTTTCTCTTTTATATTTTATTATTCTGCAGACACTGAAACACACTTTCTATGACAAACCACCGATTTTCTATGGCAAGCTACCCAGGCGTGCAGGTTTTCCTGTACAATTCCATGCCGATTTTTTTTTTTATCTACATCCATAGGCTTTCCAACTAGACCTTTTTTTGATTGCGGCTTTCGCAAAAATGACAAATCGTATCGGTTTCAAATTTTGCACAGCCCAATCATACATACATTTATTATCGTAGTTTAATATGGTTTATGCGGTTTGTGTTTTTAGGTTATACGGTAGTTTGCCCGCTGAAACTTCCTAAATTTCATCGTGGAAGTATTGAAGAATTGAAACAAACTGGTTTGAGAAATCATTCGACTAGCAAGCGGGTTGAAGTGCGGACTGAATTTACAGCGTGTCAAATTATTTCATTTTTTGTTTTTGATAGAGATATTTTCAGTCTAGTTTAAATTAGTTTAATGATATCGACTCTAATTTATATCTACAATTATGAGGGCGTTGCTACTGGCGGCCAGGATTCCAACTCAAGTTGCGTGGATATCTGGTACAAACGAAGTCGTGTACTATACACGAGGGAATTGTGAGATGCGAAATGTTGTTTAATAATTGTATTCTGGTACCGTTTGAATCTGGTACTAACGAAGTCGTGTACTGTACCCGAGGGAAATGCGAGATGTGAACTGTTCTTTAATAATTGTACTCTGTTTCCGTTTATATCTGGTATAAACGAAGACATATACTGTACACAAGGGAATTGTGAGATGCGAAACGTTGTTTAATAATTGTAATCTGATACCGTTTGTATCTGGTACAAACGAAGTCGTGTACTGTACACGAGGGAATTGTGAGATGCGAAATGTTTAATAATTGTTTTCTGGTACCGTTTGTATCTGGTACAAACGAAGTCGTGTACTGTACACGTGGGAAATGTGAGATGTGAAATGTTTTAAAGTCATTTGGTGTCCTAGTTTCCCGTAAAAGGAATGTAGTTCCCATAAATGACTTGAATGGAGAAATCCCGTTATTGTGGTCGGTGAAGTGTTTCAATGTCGAGGGTCGTCTAATAAATCTAAACTAGTATTAAACATCGAACAACGACACTGGTACAGCAAGTTGAGAAAACATAGGTCATTGTAAACCAAGTGACATTGTTTTTCTGTGCAAATGTAGTTATTAGTGGTCAGAAACTTACCAAGTATTTATCATTTTGTAAATTGTTTAATTCTATTATATATTTCAAACGTCTGATACTGTTCCAACTGTTTCATAGACGGCCCTCCAAATGACGTGTCCAGTTTGATGACAGTTAATTATACTGTTAGATGTACAGTTAGTCATGAAAAGCATGACAGTTGATAAAATCAACACACTGTTTTTATGAATAGAGTGACATTAGTCTTTAGTAGCTGTATTCTTGTACCGTTTATATCTGGCACAAAACGACGTGCACTGTGATGCAAAATACATTTCGAAATGATGTATTTGTTCAAATAAATATTTATGATATATAATAAGTTTAAAGTTCAGGGACGATTCTATAATTATGTCAAAGTCCCCGTTCTTTTTATGTTGATTAAATAGCCCGCTTGTTGGCACACCTATCTTGTGTTGTGTATTTTATGAAACCTGATGGTTAGATAATAAATAATTTATTTTGGCATAAATGAAATAGAAAACCATTCCCAATACACGTATGTTAAAAATTGAACGGTTCAGTGATCATTTATATTTCCTCATGCTCTCGGGTGTCAAAACTAATAACTGCACGAGAAAGTCGTGGTAAATGTAGAAATTTGATTCAGTTTATAATCAAAGTGTTTGACAACAACACTCCAACCAAAAACACATTTAACATCAATTATTTCATGCACAGCACCATCCGACAATGAAGAATAGATGTTTCCACAAATGTCAATCATGTACAAATTAATCTGCAATTTTATTCAACCAATTTATTTGGATATCACGTGATTTATGTTTAACCTATTTTATACAAAGAAGCACGTGGTAAACTTCTTATCTGTTTGTGATATTTGATTAATGTAAAGTAATCCATTAACAATAGTAAGGGAGGAGTTTTAGATGTTAGTGGCAGTATACAGGACGGGTGCGCGCTATTGGTAAGTAAGAGGCCGCATTCCACGTACTTAGGTATGGATAAATTATTATAAGATACATTTTCTCTTTATTAAGATTGAAATTGATTAAATCATTATTTTAACGATTTTAAATCAAACAAAAGAAAAATAACGAAAATATTTGCTCTTTATTTCTAACACTGAAATTGACTTTATTTCGTTTTTGCATTTTTGCGAATTTTTGTTTTGATATTATGTTTTACTTTTGTAAGGTTTTATATGAAAACGAACTTTTAGATAAAGGAAATTGAATACATCGAAGTCTTATATTTTAAGTAGTGTTCTTGAAAGTTTCAAGAAAGTCGGGCTAAACATACAAAAGTTATAGCTGATTAAGCGAAGGTCTAGTTAGAAGTGCCTATGGGTGTATTTGTATTCATGACTTTGGAATGATTGTCGTAGCGCTGCCCCTACAGGTCAAAATGTAAACTGAGACACACTGCTGCGAAATTCATTGGAGCCCCGTCTGAATTAAACAGAACATGCTAAATCAGTTAAAAGGGGAAGTCGACAGTCCTCGACGTATCCTTGCATCAATGTGCTGGTGCTGTGTCCCGGTAGACAGCATTTTCGCAAAATCCATCCATGTCTGATTTTTTTTCGGAAGTAAGGTATAAGATCTCGGCGTATGATGTGATACAAATGGAAATGATAACTGTGAAAAAATTGTAATCATATATTTACATGCGAATGTTGCGAAGTGGATTATAACATTAACACACACAGATTTAATATTAGAAACTGATATTTTCTAAAATATGTAACGTTCACCGTGACGTGACTAGACAGCAGCATTCAGACTGAGTTTAAACAAATAATGAATTTGATTTAATTTGCTTACCGGCATCATTTTCAACCGTAAATCAACACTATCATTTTAACACAAGCCCAGGAACGCCCGGCAGACAAATATCCTTAACTCACGAACAACACGTGTCCGTAGAAGTCATTCCGCGATTTACCTAAACCTGATAACGCAGCACTGCTCCGTACGAAAGCCAAACGTCGTCATTTTCTTACATTCGCGAAACACACTCCTGTACCGATATTCTCAAGCGTTTGTTTATTTGACGTCATAAAACTTTTAGATTTTGCAAACGTTTAAAATATACTTTATTGATGATGTGGCGATAAGATTATGCAGATTCGCATGGAAATAACAAATTAAGAAATGTTTATAAATTCATTTACTACTGAACATTTTTAGAACAATTTGAAGAGCTCCGTACTTCAGTAGTTGTGTTGCCAAGACTAAGTAAATGAAGGTAATTTTGCGGTATAATGTTATAAAAATGTACAATATTGTTAAGTTATATACATCTGCGCTAGTACACAAAGAGAAATTGTTTTAGGATGGTACTATTTCATTTTACAACACCAGTCTACGAACTTTCCGGACAACCCTCGTATATTTATTTCACTACTATAACGCAAAAGGCACATTCTATAAATAACCATTGTGCTTAAGACAATAAAAGTTTCCACAAATGTCAATCATATTCAAATTAATCTGCAATATTAACCAACCATCGCACTGGAATATAACGTATGTTAGGAGGAGTATACTGTGATTTAGTATGTGTGTACGCGTGATTTTGAATCTAATAAGGCATGCGACGGAGAAGTTAACTGTAAGCAAAAAACCATAGTTACACACATACCAGTTTTAAATATTTATGTCGGAATTTTATTTAACTTCCTTATTTGCAAAATTACCACAGAAACCGAATATATTTTTTAACTTTCCAGCGTCCGTAGAACTTAAACAATGACGCCAATGACGCCGTAGCTCCGAAAGCCAAACGAAACAGCTTGAATAGCAAAATGACTTTAAAAATCTTCTCCTCTGAAACCGCAAAGTCCAGAGATTTCATAATTGGAATGTAACATCGTGCTGTGGTCCTCTACAAAGATTGTTCAAATGATGCCCCTGGGGTCAAAACTGGCCACACCCCGGGGGTCACATGGTTTATATAGACTTGAATAGCAAAATGACTTTAAAAATCTTCTCTGAAACCACAAGGCCCAGAGGTTTCATATTTGGTATGTAACATTGTTTACTTGTCCTCTACAAAGATTGTTCAAATGATGCCCCTGGGGTCAGAACTGGCCACACCCCATTGTTCACATGGTTTATATAGATTTACATAGCAAAATTACTTTAAAAAATCTTCTCTGAAACCGCAAGGCCCAGAGGTTTCATATTTGGTATGTAACATTGTATAGTTGTCATCTATAAAGATGGTTCAAATGATGACCCTGGGGTCAAAACTGGCCACACCCCGGGGGTCACAATGTTTAAATAGACTTAAATTGCAAAGTGACTTTAAAAATTTTCTTTCCTGAAACCGCAGGGCCCGGAGGTTTCATATTTGGTATGTATTGTTGTATAGTGGTCCTCTACAAAGATTGTTCAAATGATGCCAATAGTCTCAAAACTGGCCACACACCGTGGCTTTTAATACATAAATACATGATACTGAGACCTCGATTGGGATTGCATATGGGGTGGGTGGGGTTAAGGTCAAGGTCAACGTTATTAAAAATAGAAAAATGGTTCCCGCTAAATATCTTGAGAGATATTGAGCTATTGTAATGAAACTTAATACATAAGTACCTTACATCGAGACATTGCTTGGACTTGCATATTTGGTGGATGGGATCAAGGTCACCGTTACTGAAAATAGAAAAGCGATTTCCGCTCAATAACTTAAGAACGCATTGCGATAATTTAATGAACATTAATACACATACCTTATATCGAGACCTCACTTGGGTTTGTTTGTGGGGTTGGTGGGGTCAAGGTCATTGTAATACAACGTAGAAAAACGGTTTACGCTCAATAGCGTAAAAACGCATAGAGATATTTAATGAAACTTCATACGTAGATACCTTATATCGAGACCTTGCTTTACGTATGTGGCGGATGCGGTCAAGGTTAAGGTCGCTGTTACTAAAAATAGAAAAACAGTTTTTTCTGCTCAATAACTTGAGAACGTATTTAGATATTTTCATGAAACTTCATACATATATATCAGGTGAGCGATCTAGGGCCATCGTGGCCCTCTTGTTAATTCCTACTATTAAAGTTTGGCAGAATATTTGTCAAGGCTGGTATATATAAACATAAATTTAAACATTACCAAAGTACGTTATCAAAAAGCAATGATTTGAATAACTCATTCAATAATTCACCTCCCCCGACACCGGAAGGAGGTGTGCTAATATAATAATGCCGGTCCTCAACAGACCAAATAACTATATAAAATAGTTAATATGAGCAAATTGCAATAAATAACATAATATAAATGTAAAGAGACATGTCATAAGTTAATAACATTGATTAAACTTTACAATAACACACATATCCAGATCATATATGAAGTAATAAAATAAGATATAATTCAATATAATTTATGAATTGTAAAGATAAAACATTCTCCAAATGTGGCAAGCCGCCCAGGAAAAACCAATAAACCATGCTATCTGTGCATGTTACATGGACGAAAAGGTATGGAAACCTTAACCATTTAGGCTGCCGAAATGGCTAATGTTTTAGAACCAACGGATGTTAGGTCTCATCCTGCAGACGTTTCAATTTACAAATGTGATTAAAAATATAAATATATAATCTTACTAATTCTCCAAAAGCAAGATGTGCTGAATGTGCCATTTTAGGCAATGCATCTGGACAAAATGTTATAACAATTTTAACAATCAACAATCATTATTTTTTACTTATAAAAAACTCTTATCTCATGTCCACTACACAAAAACTATTCTGCTGTAAGTAGTAAATATACAGGCTAATAAGTATTTCCAAGTCAATTAATAACAGTTCCTAGAAAATCACTTATGGTCCCAACTTTGTCATGGACGACCACCGTTGATTGTGCGATTCTGTGCACTTGATCCAATATCGTATGGAAGCAGCCTTGACGAAGCAGCGTTTTCCCATCCCAATGTGCAATTCACTGAAACTATATAAAACACTGGCGAGTATCCAAGTACATACAATATTAAGGATGGTTGGGAGGGTTTATATTTTACAGTAACAAAACCAATGTGACTTACACGTTGTCGTGTTCTAAAGCGAAAGACTGGTTATAGCAAGAATTTCGAATGTATAATGCCCGCTTGCGGGTATATTAGTCTACCCGCAAGACAAACAATGACAGGCAAAAAGATGACAAGTACTTGCATATATGGGGAAACCTTGTACGTGTCTAAGTATAAATTTGCGCTTGCGTTGCATAAGGTAGTTAATTCTTTAGCAAATGAACATTCAAATATTGCTTAGATTCCTGTAACCTTCCAGCCCTTGTGCACAAAAGACTCCAGAAAATTGTACACGCGTTTGAGTGAAAGCTATAAAGCACATGTGAATTATTCTTGTGTAAGTGATACGTGGAGCAGAAACCAGAAAACACAAATGGAATTGCAAAATGTATTGTATTTGTATTTGAAAATGGCTGTTTTATGGTTATAGCAAAGTCACTGTTGAAATGCAATCGAGTATTGCACTCACATGTACATAACAGTGTTTTACATCAATAGTCTTATTACGTCTTATTAAATCGTCTGAAATGCTTTACGAAGAGCGAGGTAAGTGTGTAGTGAAAATCTGTATAATGTTTGTGTGAACTATTTAACATATAATTTCCCAAATGGTTGTTTTAAAGCTGTTTTGACTTTTGAGACACCTTTACTCCCGATTCCTATCCTATATGCTTGGCGCTTTGCGGGATGCAATCAGTACCCTTTGTTTTAACTAGGCAACCGGCCATATCAGAACAACAGTGTGCGAGACTTCGTCCTCCCGCTCCGTGGGCGCACGCCCTAACAACTAGGCGATGCAGACGGCGTTTGTTTATATGAATGCCTGTACAGATGATGCAGCCAATGTTGTTTTTTTTTCTCTTTTATATTTTTAATTCTTGGTAAAATAATAGTTTGTATCATAAACGTATTATATAGATATCCCATAATTGCATATATATAACGGTCATATTTATCATATGTCATAAACATATACTTGACTCAGCATTGTAAGCAATACATCATTTGTAAATATGTATAACACAAAGTAACTTTGTAAGTTTGCTTACGCTGAAATGAACACGAATTGTGAAGCAAACAACGCATACATTAATATTTGGTATTCAAAATGCATTAAGTTTGATGCAATATTTACAAATAAAACTAAAATGTACAACTGCATTGCTTGAACATATCAAGGCTATTTAAAAGCGATAAGGGATAACTATATTATAAATAATACTCGCATTTTATTTATTTGCATACATTTCTATAGCATAATTATTTTTATTTTACAGTAATCTGAATTTTGGAAATACATCAAATTAAATTCATTAATTTATATGTCGGTGATTGACATTTCAACCTAGGTTGCGTCAGTGCCATATGGTTGGAATTGATGATTGAACCCCAATATTTGCGAGAGCGGTGTATATGTATTGGAAAAGCAATAAGGCAATAAGACATTTAATTTCCCTAAGGAACACCTTAACTATCAACATATCTAGAGCATATAATACAAGCTAAATACTACTACTACTACTACTACTGCTGCTGCTGCTGCTGCTGCTGCTGCTACTACTACTACTACTACTACTACTACTACTACTACTACTACTACTACTACTACTACTACTACTACTACTACTACTACTACTTCTACTACTACTACTTCTACTACTACTACTAATAACACTACTACTAATAATAATAAACACGCATAGATTCATAAAATCTAAAGAATCAAGTCAACTTTAACTTCCGTTGAGAATATATTACCTCTAGAGGATTGACATCACCGTACGTGTTTCGGCCACTTATTTACATATGTTTAAATATAAGTAAATATAATATGGTATGTACTTGCAAGTGTAAACATTTGCAATAAAAGAAACACATTCAAAAGTAAATACCAATGGTTAAGAATTGTTCTGTTACATTGCTTGATCTAAATAAACATAATGGTAGTGTTTTACATTATACTGTTGTTGTTATTATTATCCCATTGGTTTTACAATATTGACTACACCTGCGTAGTAAACACAATATATTTGTTTTATGTATTATTCCTTTGTAGCAAACTTCATCAAGATGCCAAATGTTATCTTTCTTATACAACTGTTAGTTTCGAATCGTCATTGCAGAATGCTGGCCTTTACATGTATGTTTCTTTTTTTTAGTTTCTAGCTGTTACTTAATTAGTATAGTGTAATTAATTTGAAGATTCTGTTTGTACGTTTATATGTACTTACATTTGGATTTGGTACGATCCGTGTGTGTGTTTGTAGTCTAATCACCGTTATACGTAAGTTATTAACTTTCATAGCAACGCAATATTTTTTTAGTTTTACAACATGAGCGACATAAAACGCGTACCTTACAATTAAATACTTCATGATATATAATAATGCATTACTGTTATTAGTATTCATTGCAGCAGTTTCAAAACTATATTCGTCGTGCTGTTAATTGAAGATTTAACAACGCTATTTTTATGTTTGCCTATACAAAAGACTGCACGTGTCATGTAGCAGACAATTAAGCATAAGGTTGTTTAATGAAGGTACGCCTTAATTGGCCTAGGTGCAAACAACTAACACGTGTGTTACAACAAGGTAATGAGTTTAACTGCTGCATTAACTGTTCTTAACCTTAGAATAATAGGTAAATCAACTGGCATAAATATCTTTTTGTGTTTATAGTTTCGGTTTTAAAATACCGATGTGTTTTCAGGCAAATACAATTGAAAGGCAAAGTCTTCAAGAAAATCAGTGAACTTACTGGCAAATGTGAGAAAAAAAAACACCAAGAAACTGTCCGTTTTATTTTATGCTATTCTATTCTATTCAAATATATTCTATTATATTCTATTCTATTTCATTTTATTCCATTCCATTCCATTTTATTCTATTCAACTATATCTAACTCAACTGCATTCCATTCATTTCTTTTAAACCATATCCCGTCCAAACATGGTATTTTCTATTCTACAATTTTCTGTTGTACCACTACACAACAGCCCACAGCACACCTTTTGTAATCTGACACATTTGTTTAAAGTATGAAAACACATTATATTTTACATTCACTCCACATCAATTTAGTGCTGGGTAGGACACATAAATACTTTAACAATGCGATCCAAAGCAAAACAAACTGCTTTCTCAGGAAGCAATTCGAAAATAATTATTCAAAAGGCATTGTTCAATACAACATAAACACATTGAATTGTAGCACTCCAAGAGAAGTAATATGTTCTGATAATAGGCCTGTGTGTAGTTATTTTGACATGCTTACCAATTATTATATTATAATTAATTTTTCATGCACAGTTTAATACTTCAAATCACATTTTGCCATGTTCGGTAAATGCACTTTTTATTTTGAGAGCATACAAAAATATATAATAAGAGGAATTAAGGTACCTGATACCTTTATAAATTAAAATGTTTTATTAATACGTTTGAATGAAATATAATATTATATGATTAAGTATTTATTAATTACTTACTTGAATAAGCCAACTATACATGAAACATTAAACCAGTGTTCACGTTATTTATGTCGCATTCGATTTTATGTTTTGTTTAACGATGGCGAATTTGAATAATGATGGCTGATTGTGATAAAACAGCAGACTGAGTGTGTGTTTTTTTTTAATGATATGTTGAAAGTTGTCGATTTTATTTATTATATACTTTTGAGAAACTAAAACTCTAGATCTACATACAGTATTCGAGTTGTATCAACGCATTTCAATAAGATAAGTATTTGTTTTGACATAAGTCCGAAAAAATGATAACGCTTGTAGTAAGTTTTGGATTTTTAATCCGCCTACACGTTTTTGAATTTTGCATACATTATGTAATCATGAAAAGTGACCGGAATGAATACAAAGTAAACATAGGTATACGTAGATTTATGTTAATTTATATTTCTTAGAAGATTACATGAACAGCAGACCACATAAGGCTTTACAGTTTATAAAATTGCAAACGGCATAACTAGTCGCAGATTGCACAAAACATATACATAAGAAGATCCAGTTTATGTCATTGTTGTACATTAGAATCACCTTATGCATACAATAATCAAATTGAAATTATCGAACTGTGCTTCAATCGTCGCATTAGCCAGTAACACGCATGAAAGCAACGCCATCTGGCGTGTGAACAATCTCATATCATAACACATCGCATCAGACACCACCCATGAAAG
Source organism: Congeria kusceri (assembly GCA_027627225.1). Taxonomy (NCBI): domain Eukaryota; kingdom Metazoa; phylum Mollusca; class Bivalvia; order Myida; family Dreissenidae; genus Congeria; species Congeria kusceri. Next base: position 53,491,063 of record CM051029.1, read on the forward strand.
ACTGATGTGTTCGATACGCACTCAATTTATGCGGTATTTACATTTATTTGTATTTGTGTCAATGCTATTCTGTTATCCAGAGCAATGACATAATGCCAGTTTAAATGAAATTGATAGAAGAAATCTGGCATGTGGTAAACACAAAAAAACGGCATTTTCACTACCAACAATACTTCTTATCGGTATTGCACATAAATATGACGCCAAAACTTATATACGTCTTGTGTGTTTCTTTAAACGACAAGAAGTTAATGGCGAGTATTAGTCGTCCTAAAGTAACAAAGACTCTGTTCTGAGCAGAATAATATGAGTATAACCAAATTCGTATCGAACTATGTATTTCGCCGGATGATACAGCGTATTCACATCCATCTTTTTAAATCCCCAATGCCTGCAATTACAGTGTTTCCTTTCAAACAAAATAAAATATACTGTAACATCCTCTTTTCTACAATTTAAATGCCATTTGTACATACATTTAAACATTTCTGTTTGGACTGACTGTGTTTGATAAATCTGTACAAGTCGATATCCACAACTATATCTAAATTGGTTATGTTATTAAAATTGTGTGTACCGCATGTCTTTATTTGTGTCTTTATTTGTAGGCAGTTAATTTGTATCTTTGCTATTTTGAGACTAGGTCCGTTGGTCGTATTGGCATCACGAATAGCTCTCAATTTAGCCTCTATTACACCAACAGCATAACTGTCTGAAATAGTACACCAATTGCATGTGAAAGAAATGCAAATGCGAGATACAATGAACCTAATGTAGTGAAACATAACTTTAAAAAACAACACCATACAGATCTCGTAAACAATAGCGCATTAAATAATTTGTTGTGTTTTTATCGTTTTGCCAGATTTTTAAATGGCACTGAGTAGCCTAAAGTGAAATTAAATGGAACGAGTAATTGCCGTTTAAATTACGTACGTTTACCTCAAGTAAACATAGAATTTACTATTTTATGATGTAACTTAATTAACACCTAACAAATAAACATTATAGCAATCCATATAGTTTCACACACTTTGTTAATTTAAGTAGAACTGATGTATTAAACTCAGTTACAAAAGTCTTATTCAGTTTGGAGTTTCAACAATTGATATTTATCTTAAGTTCAGTTTGTAGACACAAATATATGTATTGTATGTGCCGTTACAATATTTTTTGCAGTGAAATTGTGTTCACACAAAAGTGCACAAACCAGCGATTTTTCATTAACAAGTAAAATGCTTACAACTTTTAACAAGGTAAGTTTAATAAGTATCAGCATTATTATAAATAACATTTAATAATATCATCACTTCTATTTACTTAAAGTAATTATATTAACAATTATCATTTTTATAATTAAGTTTAATAATATCTGCTGCAAGTCTGGTTTGTTCTTGAAGGTACTGGCAGAACGTGCGTAAGTCGCTGATCAAATAAAGACACAATATAGATGTTATAAAAAAGTATCATATATTAGTGTATTGGGTTCATGGTGACACAAGTCCGTTTGTTGGTTTTACCCATTTTTTTTAAGTTGTCGACCAATATAGTCATTAAGGAAAGACCTATATATATACAAATAAATACAAACAAAAACAAAACTGACAACAACATATACAATACAAACTGAGATGCAATTAATATCAAATCAATTGTATACATTTTATAATAAAATAAAAAAATGTTTAGAATAAAGCAAATAATAATAAAACTTAACAGGTTGGTAAAACAATGATGCACCAAAATGTGCGACTTGTGTTCGCCCAGTTCTTTGGCTAATGCAAGCATTATTAGCAATTTCATAAGAAAGTAATACCAACCAATTGAAAACTTGCATCAGAAATATAAATGACAAGAATTTGACATAACAAGTATTACATCAAAAGACATGTTTGGACGCAAACTGGACAGAATGCATAATTTTTTAAAAGGATATGGACGCATACAAAACAAGGGACATAATTACATAAGAAAATAACCCGTACCATATTAGTGTACATTCACAAGAATCGTTAAGTTTACGATACTCTACGCCTATTAGCCACTATCAACATACCTTTGCGTACGTGCCTTAGATATTTGTCAATAAATAATCATGCATAATATTTCTCGTTCAATATTATATCATACTGTGAAATCATACGTGAAATACAATAATTTCAATTGAAAATGTTGAACGATAATCCACAAATATGTTAATGTGCATTTTGTTAAATTATGAACATTTTCTGTTTGAATAATCGCCCACGTCGAGAGACTAAAATAGAAAAAAGTAAAGTGATTAAAATGGGTTTTATGTGCATTCAAAGCAAACAAGCAGCATTTCAATTCATGACGCAACGCCGTCCAGAAAATTTAGATTTGCATTTGTTCCGGAGTTCAGTAAAAACGACACAACTGCACGTTATTCACTCATTATATTACGTGTTTGCATTTTAATAATTGCTGCATCGAAACATTGTTGGGAGAACAGAGAAAACATGTCGAAGTTTGACATTTCACAAAAACATATACAAAATAATGCAATTGGACAGAAACATATTTAACACTTGCCCATCAAACGGTCTATTAAACTTGTGTTATAGCTCATGTTTTACACGTTTAAAAATATATGTTAAGGCGTGTATGTGAACTTTGTATTTAATTCAGTAACACGTGTTTAAGTACTATACTCGAGACGGATCATAGCTTGTACAAGCTTGCAATGAGCTGATATGTCATGTATTCCAATGGCCCCTTAGCTGATTAGCTTGTCACACGACAGTAACGGATGTAATCTTTCCGTACGCCAATATAGTTTACGTCATGCGTGTGTACGTTTTATTACACTCAGTATGTATACGTCGTTAGTACGTAGATAAGCTCTCAAAACGTATTAAGCAAATTGTATGCAACACATTTTAAAATTAGTTATGGAAATGTAAGGTATATCGGTCGTACTATTTTATGGTCGCAACACGAATTAATGATTTTTATAATGTATTATCTTAATCCAATTACAACTAGAGTTGTCTAGCATTTCAAAAGATGATTCTATGTGGTGTGCCAACTAAAAAGTACACATCTCAATGATAAAATGAACTTGTATAAAACTGTAGCTTTCGGTATCGTTTTTACTATTATTCATACTCACGTATCAATTTAAGTGTGATATGTTGTTTCGCAGATGTCACGAATTAATTTTTTCCCGAGACTGATGATGCTAGTAATGATAGTTGTTTCAATGTTCAACCGTAACACATATCACTTGTTGGGGAAGACTGTTGTGTACTATTTAAAACCGTAATTTTTTTCCAGAGAAAAAATATGTGGGGTATTTCTTATGTCCATATGTTTAAACCGGAAGTGTGCTTTATTACATTAATCATTAAAAAAATACTTTCTGTCCAAATTGAAAAATGATGTTCCAAAATAACTAAAAAGTATAGCCAAAACAGATGACAACGTATCTTAAACGTTGTAAATATGTTTGGATTACCTATGTATCCTTAGTGTGAACATAAACGGATGCTATGTAATATAATATAACTTCGAAATATATTACCCATCATTAGCTCTACTGAGTGGAAAATTTCTTTCAACTGCTGTATCATTGTTTTGTAATCATTAACGGAATTGTTGAGCCTGAAGATGCCTTTGATTACAAAATGCCATCAATTCATATGTATTGCTATCGCAGTTGAATTCTGTATTGTAATAATCCAATCACGATAAATATCTGTTCCTGATCAAGCACAAAACATAGACACATATACAAAGCTACAATCGATTCTACTATAAAATGAAAAAAAGCAATACAAAAAAACTTAACTTTTCATACAAGCATAAACACATCTATATTCGGCACTACACACATTGCAATGAAACGAAGCAAACGAAATGTTCGAGTATTAGCCTAATGTTTTACTTTCGTTAGCACATGTTTTAATCGGTATGTCGTCCATGTATGAAAAACGAATGCTAACAATTAATAGGCTTACTGTGTCTGAGTGATACGTTCAAGTAGCTTGGCAACACAAATCCTATACTGTCATGTCATATGATTTCAAGAATAGACTCTAACTGATTTGACAAATTATCCAGGAAATGACTTTCTACTTTCGAATCTAAACTGCAATGGTTGTTTTATTTTCAAATTGTATCATCCTACTATTACAATGTAAGTATTTACTTACATAAAGGTCATTGACTGTATATAAGAGTTTCTCGACAGCTGTTATATTATAAATGCTGACTGATGGAAATCTAGAAACTAGTCTGCATCATAAACATTTTGTTAATAATTCTCATAATTGTGGCAAATGTGTTATTAAAAGATATCAAAGCACACATACATGTATTTGGTTTGACATTGTAAGTTTTAAATTGATACACTGTAACATTTAGAATGTGTGATAGGCACAGAAATAAAACATTTTATGATTTACATGTACGCTACTGAAACAATGAAAACAAATTACCAACACACGATTCATACAGTTACAATTGTGTTTTCAGAAGTTGTGTTTTTAGAAATGACAGTAAATATACCCTTGTGTTGCTTGGAGAGCACAATGAATATGCAAGGCAGTCGTTAATTGTACACTTGTGGTGCTTGGACAACACAAGGAATGTGTAAGGCAGTTGTTAAATATACACATGTGTTGCTTAGAGAACACAAGGAATGTGTAAGGCAGTCGTTAAATATACACTTGTGTTAATTGGACAACACAAGGAATTTGTATAAGAAAGTGTGCTTGCATTGCTTTTATTTTCTGTATAGTTTAGATCATAACGTTACACAGAACACAGAAAAAAACATTGCACATAAATATCCTTATATGTATCATTATAAGAAATATATCAAATTGAGGTCATTATTTTATAGTTTGATAAATACAATTAACAACTCTAGAACGAATTAATGCAACAATGTGGGAATTGATGATTGCTTTTGACAGCTATGATATATCTTGTTAAAAATAAGCATTCTGCGAAATTTCCAAATGGAACCATGGATATATCTCAATGGAGCATCGACTATTATCTAAGCAATAATAATAAAATACGAGCATCCCCAAATTACTTTGAACATCCAACCAACTGCATCATCAAGCAGATGGGTGTAAACTGATATATGTACATGTTAACATGTACTTTTCTTTTTTTATGGGTTGATCATATTGTAATTGTATGTGACTAACAACAGTTGTTAACTATTTAAATAATAAACTATGAGGAGAATATACAATTTATTAATAAAGTGTGTCAATTCCAATGTTATGCTAAAAACTATATGCACTCAGAGTCCATATCTCAAACTGTTGTTATGGTACATGTTTCAGAGCGCATGTATTGCACTGTTGCCATTAATAATACTTATTTACTTAAATTGATAACATATGTGTTATATAATCACACGTTTCATTATCATAAAAGGAACCTATTTTTGTGTACGACTTCGCGATAAGAGGATATAACTGGGTCAGTTAAATAGCTTAACCTCATTTACTTGGATGAGGGAAAATTGCGACCAGGGGCGGTATTCACAAAGCTCCTAAGAAAAATCATAACTAAGGTTGTACTGAAGTGAACATTTCAGATGAAATTTATATGTGAAATCCACTGATTTACGTTAAGAAAATGGTTAAATCTGAAATATCAAAGTAATATTTACTTGTTTGAATCATTTAAATGTGAAAAGATCTCTACGTGAAGTAACCACAGACTTAAGGAATTTTATACATTTAAGGAATATACTTAAGTTGTCCCAAAGGAGCTTTGTGAATACGGGCCCTAATTATTATTACACATAATTACAAATGCTCAGCTCCGTTCTTTATGGTAAATTATAGTTAGCCTTTCTTAGACGCGCGTATACATTTTCCGTAAGTACATAATTGTCTGAAATAATTGCGAAAGTACGTGTGTGAACAACCGTGATATGGTGAAATTGTGTATGTAATGTAGTTGCTATTCAGCGACCTTCAATATAACAAGCGGTGGTTTATTGTCGATGTTTGTGTGTTTTATAACAAGTTAACAAGAAATTTTAACTGATATAGCCTTTATTTGCCTGCTGTGTTTTAAGCTTGGAAAATTGAGTCATGACATGAAGCATCGACTGATTAGTTGGTCATAAACATGGCATTTTCAAATTAACATTAAATAGTATACAGCATGTATAAAAAAACAACATAAATGTATATATATATACGTATGAATATATATACACACACATATATATATATGTATAGAGAGAGAGAGAGAGAGAGGAGAGAGAGAGAGAGGGAGAGAGGGAGGGAGAGAGGGGAGGGAGAGAGGGGAGAGAGGGGAGAGAGAGAGAGAGAGAGAGGGAGGGAGGGAGAGAGAGAGAGAGAGGGAGGGAGAGAGAGAGAGAGAGAGAATTTATTACGAACATTATAACGTAAAAGCATTCATTTATTCTAATGATTCAGTATATTTGTTTAACTTTATAATAATGATTGTTTACAATATTTGTTCAGAAATGCGTATTAGGAGAAAAATTGTTGGCGCATGCACAGTTCTTGATTTCTTATTCAAAACCGAATGTAGCAGTAATTGTAGGATAAACGGTCTGTATCGACGGAAAACAATATATTTGCGCATTTCGATACACATAATAGTTTGTGTCGGTGTTGACGTGTTTTATGTTATATTAAAAGGGGTTTTGTTAGTGGGTTAAGAAAGGGATTCGAAATAAATCTATAAAAATCGCACAGCCCCGCTTAAAGATGACGCATTACGGATTAATGAAGACAACACACATTGTACAAGGCAAGCATTCATTATGTGCATAATTGATTTATGAACTTATCTAAAAGGCGATATGATATCCATCTGTGTTCAACTTGCAGGTTAAAAGGACAGTGTCTGAATGTAGAAGGTCTTGAAAAACCGGTGATGGGTAGTGTTTCAAACCAGGTACATATCATCCAAGTAGTTTTATGATGCTTGGACAGTGGACACTGGCACTGTACCTTGACAGTCTTTGTTAAGTTTACATATATACAGTCAATACTACTGTTCACCATTTTGCTGATGTCCAAACAGGAAAGTATATGCAACATCACTTTTCGGTTAATTTGGATAGGATTCAAACTATGCAGAAATAAATGTTAAAGCCTTTACAAAAGTTGCATTATTATATATATCAAGCTAACGATAATCATGGTGTTATTTTGATTATGTTGTAATCAATTATAGAATTAATACATGTATTGTGAATGTAATTAACAATCATTGTTAATAAACAATAGTTTTGTGCGTTAATTAACTTGACAATACGTTCAGTTTCGTTAAAATCAACACCTAGCAAACGACGTTTCGAAAAAATCTAACGTATTGAAATGCATAAACTGTCGGCTTCGTCAGCGGTAGAGAATAGCAGACGGTTACGCCTGTGTACGTTTAATTTAGGCACGCCTTTACTGGTCTAATTGCAAACACGGCAATCGTCATAATATATTTTATGTAACAGCGACATTATGTAGTTAACTGTGCATTTGTCATTATGTATATCCTAAAATTATATTAAAGTATATCATCAATTTAAAACAAAGTCCCTTTGATTACCAATAAACTAATGGAAAATATGAGAAACACATTATTAAACAATTGTTTAAAATTAATATTAGTGTATTGTATTGTGTTGTATTGCAACAAAGTGTATTGCAATGTATTTAATCGCATCTATCGCATTGATTTGCGTTGCTTTTCTTTCATATGGTTATGACTAACATTTTTCATTGTGTGTTTTTCCTTTGGTTGACTTCACTAAGCTTAGATAAGTTTTTATTTGCTTCTCTTTGCCTCTAATAGCCTCTTTTTGCAACGCATTGTATATTTAATTTATTGCACAGCTCGTATGGTAGTGTATGATGTCGTATCGTTCCGCACCACACCTTATAATATCTGACATAAATATGCATGTTTGTCCCTGAAATGAAAGTATACTGTTTTAGATTCGCTTTGCGCAACACAAGTACTATAGTTCTACGCTTGTCATAACAATACTATGATGCAAATTAAACAGTTCTCAGAAAACTTTATGTAACACCGAAACATATTTCAATGCCACTATTCAATAAAAGAACTAAAACGTTCTGTAGAAACACACCGGGAGCAGGAAGTAAAATGTTCTCATTAAAATCATGTATGCCTTCATGTTTACATTTAAGAAATGCCAGCGGACATATTATATAGTTTGTGTCATGGTCGCAAGAATGAGTGTAATGTTTGACATTTGTTCTCAAACAGGAAATAAAATATGTGTAAATAAATACTATTTAAGAAATGTGCAGTAGCCAAACCCTATATAAATACCAATAATCATGCGTCTAAACCAAAGTTGTATTAATTCTTTGACCGATAAAAATGCCCCAGTTCAAGTGGTATTGTAATTGTTTATTTGAAACCAAAACATTGACATTAATTTAATGCTTTGAAGTGAACGAATGGATAAAATGATTAGCAATCAGACAGGCAAGCAGACAGTCAATCAGACAGACAGGGAGGCGTTCAGGCAAATGTGTATGCAGGCGGACAAAACAGGAAGGCAATCAGGCAGACAAGTAGGCAATCAGATAATAAGTCAGGTAGGCGAAATGACAAGCAGGGAGACAGACAAGCAGACAAGCAGAAGGACAGGCAGGCAGACTAACAGACAGGCAATAAAGCAAACACACAGACAGAAAGACAGAAAGGCAGCCAATCAGACAGGCACTCAGGCAGACAGACATTCAGGCAAACCGAAAAACAGACAGGGAATATGACAAGCAATCGAGCGGGCAACCAGGCGCCAATGACAGGCAGGGAGGCGGCAAATCCGGCACACAGATAGACATGGCTGCAGGCAATGTAAATAGTTTGTAGATAAGACAGTAATAGACATTATTGCACGGCGTCTTCCAGTTATACAGTCTATATATAGTCCTAGATGTATGCCATATGTAATTAAAACTATCTCTAACATTGCAATAATTATCGATGATGTCCATGACATGGATTATGAAATATTATTCTCAAATATAACATTATTAAGATACATGAATACCACTGTATACATTATAAGTTTATTTAAGCTCTACAAAAATACAGACCCACTTGGGCAAAGAAATTGAAACAAAATAAAGAAACGTAAATTCGACAGAACTATGTTAATTAATAAACAAAATGAACATGCGTACGTTTATAAATTATATTTATATTTAAAACATAACACCATGGATGAAAAATTATATAAATGTCCAAAGGGCACGACATATCGCAGTTCTCACATTACTTATATAGGGGCCTGTTACAAAATCCGGATACTTTAATTGCATTGATTAGAATGGTGTTATGCATACAATAAAATCAAACCCTTTGCTTTATTCAGTGTTTGCATTAACCAGTAACGCGCAAGAAACTATTTCACCGGGGTGTAAACAATCACTAAACACATCACATCAAACACCACACATTTATTTCTGGTGTGTATGATACAGACTCAATTTGAACGTTGTTTACATCAATTAGTGTTGTTTTTATAGTACATATAAATACAGTACCACATAAAGAATTCGTGTTTGCACGGAATCAACTGCGAGTAAATGCTGCCAGACAATCCGTTGATACTAATTGAAGTAAAGCGTGGCGGCTGGAAAGCAGAATACGATACTTTAATAAGGTGGCTGCAATCAATAATGATGATCGGTCAAATAAATATGTATGCACTGTAACTACACATTTCTTCTTGACTTCCAAAAACGACACGCGGTTTACTTCTTTCGCTTAAGCATTTGAGCAAACAAATGTGTTCATTAACCATGTACATTCGTAACCAACAATACCCTGCACACTATTTCCGTATCAACATATATAGACAAAGCTTTGTCTATGTCCGTGGCCATTTTTCTAACCAGGCTACTTTGGACTAGCTTTAAGATTATTGCATTGCCTACGAATGACTTTAATTACTGTTGGCCTTCAAACACTAATTCACAAACGTATAGTTTAGCTAGTCCAAAATTAAAAGGCAACACACACACAGTTATATATGCACTCATTTATGTATTATTGTTATGGTTGAATTAGTTTGTCGAATATACCCGGTACATATTCGTCTTAATAGGATGTGTCATTAAACAGTGTATGCCAACTGTTCTTATCTGCGCCTATGCTGCATACAGCCAAATTGTATCTTTGGTATTTGGAGGCAAGGTCGTTTGGAAATATCAATTTTCTTAAAAACGCACTGCAATTTACGTCTATTGCACCAACGAAAGAACGGGTTTAAATACTTAATCAATTAAACTGTATGGCAAATATGTAAACATACACGATACAAATAGCCTAATTGAGTAAAACATGTCGTGATTCTAAATGGAAACAAAACAACATCGCCAATAACGCATTTGCCTGACAGATGTTTCTTACATATTTAACCACATTATTGATTGATTGATGCTATTGTAGGAAGTTTAAGTACGAAAACCTAAAATAGGCAACGACACTTAATTGTATTTTAGTGGCTACGGTGCAGTTATAGTACGTTTCGAGCAAATTAAATTTAAACAAAAGTGTAAAAATAGTTTTATTAATTGCAAATGCATGTTGAATTACATCTATACATGCAAGGAAACAGTGTAACAATCCATAATCGTGGCGCAAACATTTGTAAATCACAGTAGTATTAATCAAATAATAAGACACAGTAATTAAACATCTTCCTTGGAACCACTGACATTCTGGTATATTCTTGCAAATACTCAAATTATCCATACGAACGTGCGTCACTTGCTAATCAAAGAGGAAGGGAAATATTTTATAGAACTTCGTGTAAGCGTGCATATTTGATTACCCACCAGTACAGTTAGTGAGTTCACGAAGTAGACGGTCTCCAGGAAAAACAGATAATTAATTTCCTAATTATAATTGAAGCACGCATAAACATTTCTAAATATTATTAAGATAGTTTAGGCGTGTACACGAGTTTTTTGGTCAAATGGGTTCGGGGAATTTGTAACTACCAACCCAACTAATTTTCAACACATTGATAGTTCGACTACGTGATATTTTGCAATGCTGTAAATCAGGTACTAGGTTCGATCTACAAAAATATGAGTTTCTTATAAATTAATGGCATTCTTCAATGATTTGGTGGAGCGTACAGGCAACTTTATGATATTACAACATCTATCATACTTAGTGATGTATGAGGCTACAAACTTGAAATGTGTACAATTATACCAATTGTGCGCCGCGTTCGCCCAACTCCACAGTTTCCAACGGAAAGAAAACACATTATCCAAAAACACCTGTTAGAAGAATGTTGTATGAATTTCGCTTCAGTTTGTATTGAACGGTAAATATGTATTTGAAATTAACATTATATACGGGATAGCACATGTTCTTTATGGTTAAACACAGAGTTCATGTCCAAAACAATATCGTAAATGCATTGATCAGAAGCAATACGAGTATAACGGCTACACCTTCTTGTTTAATGTTTGTTTCACAATTGTACTTAGTACAATTACAATTGTTGATCGCATATATACCGACATAAATCAATTTATGTAATGATAATGTTAAAAAACTGTGTATATTCATAGCTCTTAAGACTGTTGCATTTAAAGCAATAACTAGTGATGATATTTAAGTTTCCAAAAATGTTCCAGAAACGACAATTAAACGCATTGTTGGTACAATACATTGGGAATTTGGCTCTTTGCAACAAGTTTATCACAGCATCAAAATGAAACCATTGTGTTTGCAATATTCCATAATATAACAATATTGGTTAAAATACATATGCCTATACAACGTGTAGACGTGTACACTTTATTAGTTAAGACAGTATGATTATGCGATTCTACGTAAGTATAATAAAGAAAGTTTCATATGCATTAATCAGTTAGGTATGTAAAACAATAAAAATGTGCTTGAAAACAAATAAATATTTATAACCGTAAATGACTAGAAGATGGAGGCGTTCACATTTTGAAAGTCGATTGCTGATTAATATGACCAATTAATATGTGCATCAGCATCCATCTTGTTTAGACGTGTCTTTTTCAACCAATTATATACATGAAGTTTGATTTATTTTAGATAAGTTTACTGGGTTTTCGAAGTGGGTTCACACTTGTTAAAATTTTGTGTACAGTAAGAATATTTTAAACGATCGGTCACCATCCATAAGCAGAGATATGAGAGACACACATAATATCAAAATATAACGTAACCATACATTCAGTTATGGATGTTATTTTGCTCTCCATATAGCAATGTGTACGAAATACTGTGTTGGAAATGTCTTCCATGTTGTATTACATTAAGAGTGAGAGCATATTAATTTATAAAAACAACAACTTTATTCTCATAATCATCATTCGTTTTTAAATGACATATATAGTACGGTATACTTAAAAATGATATGTATTATACCATTTTCCAACATTCGAACTCTAGGTGACCGACATTATAAAGCACCTATAAACGGTATGGTAAAGTGAGATTAATTTGTGGTGACAATGCGTAGGTTGTAGGTTACCTTTGTTGCAATTCTATATGACCGCTGCCGCCTTGAAACATTTGACCATTAATGTGGCAATTAAGAAGATACAGTGACTTTTTAATTCCCACTGAACAGTGAAGGCACTGTTTCCTCTTGTATCAGATGCTGAAGATGTCTAGAGTGGATTCTTATTTCAAAGATAGATCGGTAATACGTGTGTATGTCGGTAACTTGTATGTATTTTGTTTCTGCGCGAATTATTAATCATAGTGTTGTGTCTGCCATAAAAACACGTTGTTATGATTAACTTATTGTATACGTTATCTTTTTACTTCCAATATATTACACACATATATTAATATGAATATGTATACATGTAAAGCATGATATTCGTGGATCGAGCGATGAGGAGCTTGTTTATGGTATATTATATGATCAAACTTGTGACCTGCATTGGTTTTTTTTTTTTCTCTTCTACTGTTCAATAGAACAGAAATATAAATGTTGATATAAATAAGGATAAAGATGGGCATAAACTGTCTATATGGTGCGTCATGCAGACGGAATATTGAAATAATGCGCATAACATTAAAACTTCAATATATATGAATGTCTCTCGTGTTCAACAGGTGAAACTCCGATCTTAGATTGTGAACTCCACGCATTTTTCCATTGCACCAAATTTCAAGATATACGAAATAATTATTTGTTTTCTTGGTACTCTTCTGGTACAACAGCAAATGATTTTTATCAGTTAATGCGCTCAAACAATGACACACTCATAATACGAATAGCTGTATACGTTTTTCACCTGTCGAATGCTATTAAAAACGTAAATTAATGTGCTGACATGAATAGTATAAATCAAATGCTATCACTTTCTCATCATAGTATACTCAATAAATATGTGTTTATGTTAGTATTTTTCAATTTATAACAGTACACAATTTTATATGTTTTGTTACACAACTCTAATTATGTATGCTTTCTTATTGTATGTCATGTATTATGGGCCGGAGACCTATATGTACCAAATAAAAACTTGAACTTGAACTTGTCAGAATATACCGTAATTACCCTAAGTAACACATTTCAATAATTTTAAGGCTATGTTCTATCAGGCTTTACCTGACATAGACACACTCCAAATAAGAAATAAAAACAAAAGGTTATTTTATGGTCCCAAACATATATATTTCGACTATAGCACATAACTCATACAATAGTATACTTCGCTGATGTATTAATTTTAATCTGTCCTTGTATTTAATTCCGACAAAGTCAATGGCCTTTAATATAGACAAATGACCAATGTTATAATGGGGCTTTTATTTGGTCTTGTTAATTATTGCAGCGAATATAAGAAGGTCATTCTTCCATTGTATTTCTATTTGTCCAGGACATGTGGTCCATTTTCAAGACAAACCCAGCCAAATGCTGCTTTAACCGCAACCAACGCCAATATAATATTTGTAAAACGTAGATAAAATAAAGCTTGAACATAATTGTAAACAGCGTCTTTGAGTTTATTCAGTTCCACATGCGACCACTAGATCAATGACATTTGAAAGAACATATATAATGTAGGGTATTTTGATACTCATATTGGTTCGCTAATGCTATTTGAACTAATGCTTATGCTGTTAAAGTGTTAATGTTTTCGGTGTCAACATTTCATACGCCTGCAACCTTGAAACCCTTGGCCTTTGCATTAACATTTAAGCAGATTCCTCCGATTGATAAATGTCACGTTTTGACCTCTCAGAGCACATTTACTTCTCTTGTATCCTGTCATATTCTGAATATACCCAACCCTGTAGTTTAGAGGAAAGAGATAAATTACGTTTATGTTGTGGCTTTGTAGTTTATTTGTACGTGGTTCATGTATTCCATAATTTAAGGGGTATACTGACCAATACAGTATATACGTTTCTTTGTACAAAACACAATATTCATGTTACTAGAATACATACTGCCTTGGTTGAATTTTTATTTTGGCTTTTTGTTTAAACATATGTTTACTAACCAATATGATTTTGTTTATATTAATATGGACAAAGATTGCATCCAATGTCCACATTAATTTGTTATGTACTATAATGGCTTAACGGTACCATTGAACTGACCATATTAAGTGGGACTATGATCCCCCTTTTAACAGCTGCTTAAAAGGATGATTTCATCTTCTATGGAATTGCTTATTTCTTTGTTTACCCAGCTTTCAATTTTAAGTACATTTCTAGTGGTTAATCAATAGGTTCTTGAACATGGTCCTGCCAGGGTAAGTGACATGATTTTTATTACCAGAGTTAAACGACTTTTAGGCTTGAAACGTAAATTTATTGCCTACTGCTAGGCCATTAGGTAGCCCGATATCACGTACGCACCTATTGACATTAGCTCATCAATTTGGTCGCATGTGCTCTCCATTTGTAGGCAACTAAAATCATGCATAGACTGCATAGACAACAACCATAATATTTCATAACTGTCTCTTCTTGTTCCTCTTGTTAACAAAGGCTCGTATTTAACAAACCATTCTTAGACGTAATAATAAAAAGTGACTTAGAATAAAGAAACAATAATTGTTTTCTTTCAAATATGTCAGATAACAATGTCGCTAATGATATAAATAAACCTTTCTGAGTACAGAATGGTCAATTTTGTGTATGTGAATAGCAATTAAGGATCAACTATTTAATTGAACAGCGTTTGCAGAATTAAACATGTTCAAGAACTTTCTTTACTCTTAAGTCTTAAGTGGGTTGGTATATACGGACCAATGCGTTTATATGGGATACCTAAATTGTTTTTTTTTTAATGCCACAAGTTGCCGGTTCTGGTATAATTTTGTATTTAAATTGCATGGTCAAGAGTATACTATATGTTAATAGATGATTCCTTTTCTTATATGTATGATGGACAATATCTTGTAAATAATTACGACCAGCAATAGCTGACGATTATCACTCTGGCACATAGCATCATAATATAAATGAGTAGTAATGAGTAGTAATGAGTAGAGTAGTAATGAGTAGTAATGAATAGTAATGAATAGTAATGAGTAGTAATGAGTAGTAATGAGTAGTAATGAGTAGTAATGAGTAGTAATGAGTAGTAATGAGTAGTAATGAGTAGTAATGAGTAGTAATGAGTAGTAATGAGTAGTAATGAGTGGTAATGAGTGGTAATGAGTAGTAATGAGTAGTAATGAGTAGTAATGAGTAGTAATGAGTAGTAATGAGTAGTAATGAGTGGTAATGAGTAGTAATGAGTAGTAATGAGTAGTAATGAGTAGTAATGAGTGGTAATGAGTGGTAATGAGTAGTAATGAGTAGTAATGAGTAGTAATGAGTGGTAATGAGTAGTAATGAGTAGTAATGAGTGGTAATGAGTAGTAATGAGTAGTAATGAGTAGAGTAGTAATGAGTAGTAATGAGTAGTAATGAGTAGTAATGAGTGGTAATGAGTAGTAATGAGTAGTAATGAGTAGTAATGAGTAGTAATGAATAGTAATGAGTAGTAATGAGTAGTAATGAGTAGTAATGAGTAGTAATGAGTAGTAATGAGTAGTAATGAGTAGTAATGAGTAGTAATGAGTAGTAATGAGTAGTAATGAGTAGTAATGAGTAGTAATGAGTGGTAATGAGTAGTAATGAGTAGTAATGAGTAGTAATGAGTAGTAATGAGTAGTAATGAGTAGTAATGAGTAGTAATGAGTAATAATGAGTAGTAATGAGTAGTAATGAGTAGTAATGAGTAGTAATGAGTCTTCGAATGTTAATAATGCGTTGTGTCTGTCATCTGGTGGTACTATGAATATACTGATAATGCATAGTCGGCCATGTCTGTCATCTGGTGGTACTATGAATATACTGATAATGCATAGTCGGCCATGTCTGTCATCTGGTGGTACTATGAATATACTGATAATGCATAGTCGGCCATGTCTGTCATCTGGTGGTACTATGAATATACTGATAATGCATAGTCGGCCATGTCTGTCATCTGGTGGTACTATGAATATACTGATAATGCATAGTCGGCCATGTCTGTCATCTGGTGGTACTATGAATATACTGATAATGCATAGTCGGCCAGCAATAAGTTGGACAAAATATTTAGGAAATGGCATGTTGTCATTTTTGAATTCAACTGCGCAGATTATTTACTTGTGAAGTAGTTGATTATCCGTAATTCAGGTTCAGAGCTGAGTTACGGCTCGCCTCAAATACATGTCGTGTATTCTGTATATGGCTGTCTGTACTGATGATGCAGATCATTTTTATGTTTTATATTTACAATTCGTAGCAAACAAACTGAATTTTGTCATAAACGTATTATATAATATCTCATAATTCCAGTTGTGTATGGTACTATTGATCATATGACATGAACACACACTTGACTCTGCATTATAAGCAATACATCATTTACAAATGTTTGTTCGACAAAGTAACGTTAAAGTATGCTAACTATAAAATGAACACAAATTGCCCAGCAAACAATGCATATGTTTTTCTATTTTTAATCATAAGGAGTGTAATTTCATGCAACATTTGAAATAATGAAACTAAATGTACAATCGCATTGCACTTACAACACAGGGCTTTTCAAAGGGGGTCAGATAGAGGGAAGATTGTAAACAAAAATACTTGTATTATATTTCCTTTATTGTAGAGCATAATGATCGTTATTTTACACAGATCCATCAGTAAGACATAATTTTGAACATGCATCTGGGGTCACATCCACAAAGCCCCTAAGTAAATATTAACTTAAGTAATATTTAAGGGAACATATCAAATAAATATTTCATTGTGAGAAACAGTATTTGAAATCTGATACATGATACAATAACATGCATATTGTAATTATTTACCAGTTTAAAACCATTTAAGATAAAATAATCTTGTTATAAACCAGCCACAGACTTAATAAATTTTATGATTATAAGTAATTTTCTTAAGTTTTCACTAAGGAATTCTGCGGATATGGGCCCTGAGTTCATTAGATCGGCCAGTGACATTTAAATATAGATTGAGCTTGCGCTATACGGAATAGATGATTGAAGTTTATTGTTTGCGACTGTCAATTATGAATGATGTCTTTGGAAATAGACATAATGCGCATTTAATTTCCCTAACGACCACTTTATGTATCACGATATCTCGAGCATCTAATAACGTGTAAATATTATTGGGAATACTATAGCTTCTATATGATAATAAACATTAAAAATCTTAAGCTTATACAAAAGACAGCAAATGTCATGTAGCAGACCATTATTTGTATGGTTGTTTAATTGGCTACGTCTAAATTATCTTAAGTGCAAAAAAAAGTAATCTCGAAACGAGTTTCACTACTGCATTAACTGTTCCAAAGCGTAGAATGAAACGTAATCCATTTTGCATTAATCTGTTGTTGTGTTTTTAGTTCAGGTTTTAAAATACGAATTTGTATTCAGGCAGCATAAATTAAAAGTCAACTTCTTTCAGATACTCAATAAACTATCGGAAACATATGAGTAAACAACTAAAACTTTTCAACATCCTTTTTTTCAGTTCCCTTCTTTTCCCTTCGTTGCTTCACTTACGTTCACTTCCGTTACCTTCCAGCCCATTCCCTTTCGTTCAATTCCGTTAAATTCCATTCCATTCCATGCCGTTCTGTCCCGTCCCTGTCCCGTCCCGTCCCCGTCCCGTCCCGTACCCGATCCCGTCCCGTCTCATCCCATCCCATCTCCATCTTCATCCCATCCCATCCCATCCCATCTCATACCATACAATCCCATTCCGTTATCTATTCTATTCTATTATATTCTATTCTATTCTATTCTATTCCATTCCATTCCATTCTATTCTATTCTATTCTATTCTATTCTCTATTCTATTCTCTATTCTATTCACTATTCTATTCTCTATTCTATTCTCTATTCTCTGTTCTGTTCTATTATATTATATTATATTATATTATATTATATTATATTATATTATATTATATTATATTATATTATATTATATTATATTATATTATATTATATTATATTATATTATATTATATTATATTATATTATATTATATTATATTATATTATATTATATTATATTATATTATATTATATTATATTATAGTATATATTCTATTCCAATATATTATATTATATTATTCTTTTCTGATGTATTTTATTTTATTTTAATTTATTCTATTTACAATATATTTACAATGCATAAACATAAGCCCATTTGTTTTTTATGCATTGAAATATCAGTAAGTGAACAAATACAGTTATATTTTTGTTACGTTACATGACGTTTTGCGCTGACATGTTGTAAGCACAAACATCGATTTTGCGTTGACAAGTAAACTGTTGTACCTTTTACCAAGGTCTATTTAATAAATATAATTATTACAATTTCAATTTGCTGGTATTATCAGTTTTATTTACTTTAATTTATTATTTCATGAGTTTTAATAAGCACAAGCCTTAATGTACAAGCAACGTAACTACGTGCAATAACCATACTTTTTGCGCAAACAATTTTGGCAATATACGAGTTTTGCCAATGTCTGAATTTCCTGCTGGAACACAATTCTAGCATGATAATAGTTTATGAGAAATGGTACGTATATATGATCCCAATTTGCAATAAAGTGATATTTCATTCAAATGTCAGTTACCTGACTTTGTGAACCAACGTGACGATATTATTTACATGTATATTCCTCAGAAGGCTATATACCGTTTTTGCAATAACCATCCGGCTGTCATATTGGTTTGTACTTGAAATTAATGATTAATGACAAAACGTGCCTTAGTCGCTGATCAAATTTAGTTCAATACTATTTCATTATTAGTGTAACGTGAATTAAATAAGTTCAATTGCAAATGTAAAACGATAATTAGCATTTTGTTTACCGTGAACATCTATTCAAATAATCGCCCACGTGGAGAGTCTAATTATTTAAAAAGGCAAGTGATTGAAATGGGTTTTATGTGTATTTCATGCAAACAAAAAGCGCTCCAGTGCATGACGCAACGCTGTCACGCAAATTCAAATTTACATTTTTTCGGAGTTCAGTAAACATGAAGCAACTGCACGATATTCACTCATGATGTATCGTTGCATTTATTTGAATTAAAACAATGTCGTGAGAACAGAGTAAACATTTCAAGTCAGTTTATATTTATCAAATTCATGCATACAATTATGGGCAATTATGGACATATACATAATTTAATTCTCCACATCTGTCTAACTTTGGAAGTGAACTCATAGTTCACATATTATTTGTTTTAATAATGTATATGCTAAGCGTGTATGGGAACGTTTTGTGTAATACAGTAAGACATGTGTAAGTAATAGGCTTGACATACGACCATAGCTGATACAAATTTGCCGATATTTGATGTTCTCTAAATGCACATAGCTGATTAGCTCTTCATACTACAATTTATGTCATAATCTTTCCATACGCCCATATATAGTGTTTTCGTAATGGACACTAGTTAATACTTTCGCAATATCCCAGTGCTTATATACTTCTAGTACGTGGATTGTTTTTGTCATGTATCGTTATACGGTGTTAGTTGACATGCACATGATATATTTCGTCGTTAGATATGATATCAATACTTATGTTGTTGACCTAATTTAGTTTTTATCGAAATGGCAAATTCTTGAATATAATGCACATATTGACATGTAAAAGTAATTTGAACTTACATTTAGGTTAAACAACAGAAAAACGTTCATAAATCTGGACTTAGCATTAAATAAAAATAATTCCTTTAAGTAAATGACCCCTTTTTGTAAACCTTAGATTTATATTTTCTTAATAAAGCGATTAAGCGCTTTTGGCGTGATTTATATTCTGAACAGTCCTTGTATCATTATAATAGATTAATTGATAAGCAAATAGTATGCATCACATTATAAGGTTTGTTATAGGCTAGAGATGAAAGGTAAATCGGCCGTAAAACTGTTATGGTCACAACAAGTTTTTACAATTTGCATAATGTTTCAAAAGCAAGGCAGAATTCGACGATCGACAAAAGTGTCCTGTGGGAAATTCTGGCGCCTAACAAATACTGAAAAAGATTATTTACTGTTTAATGGTATTACGTAGTTACTTTAATGGCCAGTTAATTTATGTCACGTTAAGGTTGCGAACGTCAGACATTATATATATTATTGGAATTAAGCGTTATGTGAAATTTATCCAGGGAACCATATCACAATGGACCATTGAATATTATCCAAGCTATAATAATGAAACATGAGCATCGCTATAGAATCTCAAACATCCAACCAACTGAATCACCTGTTTGTGGCTGAAACTGATTCTATATATCAGCATGCAGTGTTCATGCTATATGTGGACGGTTAGATCACGTTAAAACTGTATGTACCACAGTTAAACTAAAAAAAAAATTGAGAATTGAAAGGAGACGTGGTTAGTTTTCCTTTGTAATTATGTAATATGCTGTAATTATATCTAACTTAGCGTGTACATGTGGCTTTATTTCAACATTGGAACATGTACTCCTTCATTGAAACGGCAAATGATAAATTAATATAATATCACATGTATTCAACTGGATAATATCTATTACGTCGTTACTGAGTATTATGTTCCACTAGTTAGTGTGTAGCTGCTAATTAACTAACTGAATCGGATTTGTATGGTTCCTTGTATGCAATATATGCAATATGACTTCATAAAATGCCGTTTATCTTATTTTGTTTAACGTTTGGTGAAGCACTAGGTGCGGTCAGAATACATCACGCAATTCACTATTAAGATTGCTAATTAAATTTAATGTAAAACCGAAATGTTCTAGAGTTGTCTTATCTCTGGATCTCCAACTTTGTAATGGAACATGTTTCAGAGTGCAAATATTGTATAATCGATTGATAAGTTGATAATGAGGGGACGAAAACCATGTACTGTTTATTAACCTGCTGTCGTCTGTTTTTTTATGTTTGTCTGATTTACCTGTATGGATTCGTCCTTATTTATTAAGATTTTCACTAGTATTTTACCTACTGTACAATGTTTATATGTAATATTAAATTAATAATAGTAATCAATATTAAATGGTCACATATTTGATAACGATATATTCACGCGTTGCTTTATTATTGAAGCAACCTACATTTTATGAACGTTTTCGAAATAACATAATATAGCTGCGGTAAGGTAAATAGCTTAAACTCATTTACTTGAATGTGGGACAACTACGATTAGAGGTAAATGACACATACTCAGAAATGCTGAACGCCTTCCTTTTTGTACATTATACTGACCCCTTTTACAGAGAATATGTACGATCTCATCAAATTTTCAAACAAAAACATAAAAGTAAAGTAAAAATGATAAAACGTTGATGAACAACAAACTATGATACATTTTCAGAAAAACTCATAGTCGAAAATCCTCGAAATAAGAGCTTTATGCTGTTAAAATACTTTTCGTATTTCAGTCGAAAACTCATTCAAGTACATTAGACATGTACACTATTGTGAAATGTCCACTTTTTGTTGCAAAATTTGTGGCGATGTTTTACATGGACACGTTTTTTGTTTCACCCACAAATACGATTAAACATATCGTAGCCCTAGGAATAAATGTGTTGTAATATAGAAGTTCAATTAAATAAACAACTCTAAATATGATACATCTAACTGCTTATTTGTTAACTTTCCTCAATTATATTCGTTATATTTAGTTTTGTACAAATATGAGAGAGTGAAATGTTAATACTGTTATCGTATATATCCCCTTTAAGACGCGCGTACGAGTGCCCATTA
Organism: Congeria kusceri; assembly: GCA_027627225.1. Taxonomy (NCBI): domain Eukaryota; kingdom Metazoa; phylum Mollusca; class Bivalvia; order Myida; family Dreissenidae; genus Congeria; species Congeria kusceri. The sequence continues at coordinate 53,513,379 of CM051029.1, forward strand.
TCTACATAATTGTCGGAAATAATTACTCGAATGTGTGGGGTGGAAAACCGTTATATAGTGAAATTGCGTAGACGATCAAGTTAAAAAAAAGAAACCTAAGCTGATTTATTCGTAGTCTGCGTGTTGTGTTGTTATTCAAGGAAATGTGAGTCATTACAAAAAACACGAAATAATCAATTGCTGGGTCAGTGAACACTGCCAGCGTATACATGACAATTTATGTTTATATATATATATATATATATATATATATATATATATATATATATATATATATATGAAGTCAATATTACTCTACACAGTGAACACCGTGTATACATGACGACTTATGTTTATTTATATATATATAGATGAAGTCAATATTACTCTACACAAGTTGTGTGATGTCACAGCATTATACTATGCGCAGCATCGCTTTTCGGTTATTTGGAAAAGGTTTCAAATATTCAGAAATACATGTAAAAGCTGTCGCAAACTGAAGTTAAGATCACTTAGTAAATTATTCATTTAAATATATCAATCGAGCTTAAGTTACTTTTGTTATTCCGATTGTGCTGGCTATCAATTAAACAATTAATATTGCATACGTAGTTAATAATATTTGTTAAAGAATGATAGTTTTTGTGCGTTCATTCAATTAAAATTTACAATGTGTTTACTTTTGTCTTTATAAATGCAACCGTCACAATACATGTATGTAGCAGTTATGTATTTTACTGCTGTATTAACTGTTCGTAACCTTTAGTAAAAAAAAGCAAACCAACTAATATAAATGTGTTTTGCGTGTATCGTGTCGACTTTAAAAATACAAAGTGTATTCAACCATCATTAAAGCAACATTGTACTGCATGATACTGTACGGTACTGTAGTGATCTGTACTGTGCTGCGCCGTGCTGTGCTGTGCGGTACTTCACCGCACCGCACTGCAATGCACTGCATCGAATCGAATCGCAGTGCAGTTCATCGCATTGCATCACACTGCTTTGCTTTGCTTTTCTTTCCTATGTTATTGATGTGCAGTGCTTATTTTGTTTTGTCTTGCTTTGCTTGGATTTACTTTGCTTTAATAACTTGTAATTTGCTAAGTATTGCAATTTGTGTTTGCTTTACTTTGCCTCGCATCTCTTTGCATCACAATTCATTGTAGTGTGTTGTCCTCTAGTGTAAGGTATCGTATGCTCCCGCGCCACACCATCCCATTCGGCACCTAATAATATCTGACAAAATTTCTGTCCCTAAAATCAAAGTACAAGAGTATATACTGTTTGAGACAACAATACATTGTCACAATTTGTCACATCAACTACGTGATGCTAATCATTGTCAAACAGTTCTCATAAACCTTGACGAATACAGCAATAAATACTAAAAATGACCCTATTCAATGCCAACACAAAACCGTGAAATAGCAACAGAACGGGATAAGGAAATAATATTGTCTGTTTCACATCGTGTATGCAGTCATTTTGAAATATTTGAAATGATGTCATTAGACAATTATATATTTTTGCCATGCTCAGAAGAAAGATTTAAATCACGTTTGACATTTTCCACGAACAGGAAATACGATATTGATTTATTTTGACAGCGTAAATGTATAACATATGGGCAATTTGACGTAGCCAACCTATTTTTTTAATTCCGGTAATTAAGCATCTTAAATAAAGTTGCTTTAATATTTAAATATGTAACAGTTTAAATCTTACAGTACTTTAATAGCTTCTTTGCAAACAAAGAACTTTGATATTTATCTATTTCATGGTTTGCAGAGAATGATTGAATTATAACAGACAAGCAATCTGAAAGGCAGGCAATCATGTACGCGGATCGACTGGCAGTCAATAGAGCAGACATGCAGGTAATGAAACCAGTCAGGTAGGCAGGCAATCAGGCAGACAAACACACAGGCACACGTGAGACAGCTAGTCAGATACTTGGTCTTACAGGCATACAGACAATCGAGCAGGTAGGAAAGCATTCTGGTAGTGAGGCAGGCAGACGGGCAGACAGGCAATCGGGCATGCAATTATTTATGCAAGCAGTTGGGCAGGCAGTCATTCAGGCAGCCGGTGAGACCAACAGGCAACTGGGCAGGCAAACCGGTATGCAGTCAGACAGACAGACGTACACTTAGGCAGCTAGTTAGCCAAACGTGCAATGAGTCGCCCAATCGGTATGCCGGCAGACAGATAGGCAATCAGGCAGGTAGGCAAAAGACAACCTAGCAGGCAGACAATCAGGCAGCTAGAGAGGCAATATAGTAGTGAGGCAGATAACCAGGTATAAAGACAGACATGCAGACTATCAGGCAATCCGACATTCAGACAGACAGTCAGTCATTCAAGCAAGCATGATGAATGCAGGCAGGCAAGCAGAGAGGCAGACAGGCAGGTAGTCAATCATGCAGGTAATTTTTCAGACAGTCGGGCAATGTGACAGGCAGGCAGGCTTCTTGTGGACAGACAGTAAAACAGACATTCTGGCAGGAAGCCAAGCAGTGGTAAATATTTCTTCTTACACGGCTTCTTTGAAGTTATGCAGTCTTAGACAAGTAATCATAGAACGTTTCTTGTAAATTATTTATATATTAAAAAAATAGGTATGACCCTTTGGTTTAAACATCATGACTTTTCACGTTACTTAAATATTCAAAGATCCGGATAATTCATAGCAGTAACATACAAAAGGCGGAATGCGTTAAATAACTTAAACCACTGAAGTCGTGCCTCCTTGTAGCCGTCGCATTAACCAGTCACACGCAAGAAAACAATTCCATCGTGGTGTGAACAATTACAACACACATCGCATCAAACACCACACATGAATAACTGGTGTATCTGATACACAATCAATGTGTACGGTGTTAACATCAATTTGTGTTTTCTTTATAGCTTTTGTAAACAGATAGCAGGCACATAAGGATTTGTTTTTTGCTCAAATCCTATTCCGGAATCAAGTGCAATGGCATGCTGACAATGACATTGATTGAAGACAAGCATGGTAGGTGGATAGCAAAAGAAGATACTTTAATTATGTTGCTGCAATCAATAATGATGATCTTTGTTACAAAATATGTATAAACTGTTACAACACATTCCTACTTTACTTCGAAAAATGACACTCTGTTTGCTCCGTTCATTTATATTTTTGAGCAAATGATTTTGCCGATGAACCATGAACGTTCGATTCCAACAATTCATTGCAAGAGATCCCGTTTTCACGTTCACAGTCAGAACTTTGTCATATATGTTTCTCACCAGACTCCACTGGACTAGCCTTCTGATGATTTCATTGACAACAATTGGCTCTTACATTTGGCTCTCAAACAAAACATGAATTTGCAAACGGATACTTTAGCAACTGCTAGCCCAAAATTAAAACAGAAAGAAAACAAACACTCATTTGTGCATCGTACATTTATGTATTTGTGTTATGAATGGGTAAGTTTGGCGTATATATTTGCTACAGATTTACATCTAAAAATATATTTCTGAATAGGATATATAATTAAATTTGTGTATGCCAACTGTCCTTAGCTCTGGCTATATTTGTATTTAACCAAATTGTATCTTAGGTATTTTGGGACTATGTCCGTCGGGGATATTAATATCCTGAATTGCTCTATATTTAGAGTCTATTGCATAAACGATATAACGGGTTTAAATAATCAATGGCATGACAAATACATAAACATACACGATACAAATATCCTGAGTGAAACATGACGTGATTTTAAATGGAAAAAAATGCAAATTCGTCAAGTGCGCAAATGCCTGACAGATGTTTCTTGAACATTGAACCACAGTATTGATTGATTGGTGCTATTGTGGGAAGCTTAACAAGAAAAACCTTTAAAGGGAAACGACGCGTAATTGTATTTTAGTGGCTACGATGCTGTTCTAGTGCGGTTCGAGTAAATTAAATTTAAACATGAGTGTAAAAATAGTTTGTTAAATTGCAATTTTATTTACACATCACAAGGTGGTGTCACGATTCGTAAACAGTGTGCACGCATTGTAAATCACATTAGTTTAAATTAATTAATACCACACAATAATTTATTATCTTTCTTGCATTTCTGTTGTGCAATACTCGGCTGAAATTCTTGTTTATTATAAAAAATTCTAAATATATCTGAACGAATGTGCATAACTCATGTATCAGATTTAGAGAAAGGGTTCATACGAATTAATACCCACGAGGATTTAGTAATACAATTAATGGTGTAAAGGTGTTAATGGTGTTATCAGGTGTGGAAAGCCCTTATCTGGACATTCGACTATAATTCATGGCGTTCCGGTTATGAAACACGCCTTTTCATTTTTTTTTTCGGGCAGGTGTTGTATAAAACGTGGTATTGGAAATATAATCAGTTAAGGTAACTGTTGTTTATACAGGTGGACACAGCTGAGCATTATATACCGGTTCGAGACAGCAGAACTAGAAATTTGTTACATTATAAGGTAAGTAATTTAACATCATCCCTGCTTATGCTTTGATTAAAATAGGAACATGAATTGGGGCCACACGGCGAATGTCCACACACTTTATGATTTGGAATGTTCGTTGGTGTGTAGCGACTCATATCCGTTTCAGTTTGCGTATGGTAATATAACGTACTTGTTTGCAGTAAGAGGTAGGTATGTTACCATACGGGCACACCCTACACTTTTGTGTTTTTCGTTAATTTTTGCATGTGTGATACACACGCATACGTGTCATGAACTGGCACAACATTCCTAGTGAAAAACCAAAATGTGTGTAACACATTTCCAAACTATTGAGGCTATGTTCATCCAGGCTGTACATGACATATTTCAATTCAAAAGGCCGTATAATCGATGCCTGTAAGTGCACTAACTTATGACAACATTGCTATGATGGGATACTTCTACATAATAAGTACACTATAAGTTAAGTTAACCCCTTTTTTCGCCATGAATATTAACGAAATTTCACATAAACATACAAACATTTTCTAAGCATTTTGGCAGTTTTCGTGAAAATAGTATATGTTTATCAAGAAGAAAAAGTCAGATGAGTGCCCATAGTGTTTAACATAACATTTATAAGCTAAAACTCATGGCACAGTTTAAACTTTTCATATGTAGTTGTTGCTTTTTCATGAAAATCGGCATACTTTGATTAGAAAATATTAGAAACTTATCGCACACGAGTTCTTTAAATTCGTATCCTATGCAGTCAAATGCCCTAACGTGAAACATGATTAATATAATGGTTTAAAGTGAAATGGACCATGACGTTTCATGAAAACTGCGTATATTTTCGTGACAAGTGTGCACCTTTTTTTGACATTTCATCAAATTCTCATGAAATGTTTGTCGGTACCTTATGGAGGAGTATATCCCCACATATGACACATGTAGTGAATCAATGCACATACCCACCCGAATTAAAAACATACCATTACAAATGTATACGCTATATTTTATAAATATGAGAATCATAATTGTCTGTCAATTTCTTTTAAGAGATGCTGCGTTGTTTCTCGTTTGAAGACATGATCTAGCCGCTGCAGAAATAGTACGTTTAGTGGATATGTAATTTGAAAAACACCAATAAAGAACAAACTATTTTATTTTAATAAGTTTGTTTCAATAATGAATTCGTGTATAAAAACAACATCGTATGACCCTTTATAATAAGATACCCATTTTTCAGCGTTTATTGTATACACTCTCCAAGTTATAAACAAAAACAAAGTGTTATGATAATAAACCGAAAAGATGTACGTTTAGTGGGTATGTATGTTAAATCATATGTCAACGTAGTAAATCTGCACAGATGTTTAACACTTAAAAAACTGTTTTTAAGGCAGGTATTTAAATAAAGAAGTGCTTAATAAACAGCATGTGTATGGGTCGTTTATTATAGGAAATGTAATTAGTATCATCATTTATTGTAACTTTTGTGTGAAGAACAAATAACGCGCATTTTAATTCAGATAATTAATATATTTATACAGGAGAGTGTCAGGCATTTACTTAGTACATATCTCATATTCATGATTATAAACTATGTATGTATTATCTTTAGCAGATTTTTATCCTGTTATATAGTACGCGGCCACGTGTTTTATAGTGATATTATGATCATGCTATCACAGAAGCGCACATAAAACGGTGTTCTTGCATTGCATTTCCATTTGTTCACAACAGGAAGTCTATTTTCAAGACAAACCCAGTTTAATGCAGTTTAGTTGCCCCCAAGACATTACCAAGTAAATATAATATTTGCAAAACGCATTTATATGGCGTCTGTCTTGTGCGTTAAATGCCTGTTCAGCTGAAAATGGTTTTGTGTGTCTGTTGTAATTTGTAATTCAATATTGATGTGAAAATAAATTGGTTTAAACTTAATATTATTTGGGGTAGAAATTTCGTTAAATATATTAACTACACGATTCCGAAACATTTAAATTAGCTATGAATGAGCAGAAATTTGAATAAAGTGTTATTCATTATTTATGTTCACAGAGACGAAACATGAGTATATAATTTACATATACGATTGGAATCTAACTCCAAGTAAGTGGCACTTCAGCCATATCATCAATTAATTATGCTATATAACGATCTTAATGCGACAACAACTAGTTATGCGCTTTATATTATTCTCTCATTCATCAAACAATGATCTAAATGCTCCATGTTAAGATTTAAATTTGTTTTGTAAATTATGTATTTTATCTCATGTAGAATATAAGCACACGGAGTGATACATGAAAGTATATTCATTGGTTTCAATTGTTACATGAAATAACGTAGTAAAATACAGATCGCAAAAATACCATCAAACATATGCTAGTATTCCGAAGTAACCCAGTTGAATAAATAATGTCATGTTATGAAGTCCATTAGTCTTACATGTACATCTAAAACACGCTTGTATTAATTGCAGTTGATATATATTGGCATAGCTTAATTGTTTCTTTGAATAGAACAAGCTTTGACGTTCATGTTGTTCAAGCCTGCTTACCAGTGGAAGAGAGGAGAATAAAGTGATTGATAACCCAATGAGCTCACTATGTGGCTAATGCAATCATATCAATTGATTATTAACTGGGGGTTTGAGCACACTACTTTCTATGTTTGTAATAGTTATGTAAAAAACATGATTGGATAAAGTGTGGTAATTTTCTAAGCAACACCAGATCATAAAATGATAGTGTCCATTTGACATATCATAATATCGTGATTTCATTCAGTCCAACAATTTGATAATATATGTACTTGTCAATGTGGTGCTGCGTGTTTATTGCCCTAAATGTGTGTGCACTAAATCGTTTTTGACTGGTGTCTTTTTACATGTGGTCTTTATTATACATGACTTATCTTATTTCATGAGAACTGTTAATTGTTACTATACATTTGCCACCAGCAATATGAACCACCTTTTTATTGCAATCATAACATATGTTTTCAATATGCGATATTTATTTAATATTATTTCATATTACAGAACATGTAACTGTATAATCTTATAAAATAATTATATTGTTCGATTACTACATATGAAGCATTTTTGTTGTTGTTGTTGTTGTTTTCATACAGAAATATGCAGTAAAACATCCATGGATTGGTCGTATTGGACTGTAATATTATCAATCATATATAAAGTAAGTCTAGTATATTCTTGAAAATACTTGGAGTATCTGAACGAACGTGCGTCACTTGCTTATCAAACTCAGACACACAATCAGATATATGAAACTTCCCCGTATTAGCGCGCCGTCCCTATGGAAACACTAGCAAGAACAAATGATAAGTTCCAGAGCTAGACAACCATCAGCAATCGCTGCACTGCTTACGTCCGTTACATATGTGTCATGCTTAATAATTAAATTGGAAAATTAGATCATAAAATTATTTCAATTAAAATAAGTAATACACATACTTATGGTGGTACATTTAATTACGAAGGTTATCTAGTTCAATGCTCTTAAATGGTTAGAAGTATCTATATTTGATTATACGTGTATATTGTTCGAGAAGATTTGAATGTGTTTACATTTCATATTGTCTTTGTATGTAATCAGAAGTAAATGACTACATAAATGTATTTAGAGCTCATATAGTAACAGTGACCTTGACCTTGACCCCACCCACCCCATATGCAATCCTAAGTGAGGTCTTGATATAAGGTATCTATGTATTAAGTTTTATTAAAATATCTCATTTTGTTTTCAAGTTATTGAGCGGAAACACCTATAGCTGATTGAATTCATTGAAATTCAGAAAGTATATTTCAGGCGTATAATCTACTTATTAATAATGATGGGTACATAACCTTGCGGGCGACTGACGAAAGTAAGTTTATTGTTATAGTATGTGTAATTGTAACGACTTTACACATGCTGCATCGATATAGTACATGAGGCATACTAATAGCAAATATATTTTAGCACTTTATTGCACTTAGAATACATTGCTTTCCTGGACGTAAATATCAGCCATAGAGGGAAATATTTATGTTGTAGTTTGTGCTAACAAGAACAGTTATTACACCTTAATTCTCATGTTCATATACAGCCCTATGTTTTGTTGTAATGAGCATATCAAATGTTACTGGCAATACTGTTAACTAAGGTTATTTGGCTGTTAATTTTCATTATTGTTTGCACATGTACGTCACTCTCGCACAAAGTTCCTTTGTTAATTTAGCAATAAATATAACCTACATTACAAGTACAATCCTAGAATTCTAAATTGACAATATATAGTAATATGACCCAGCAAAAGCTCAGTAAAGCTCTGCCTACATATCCATTTGGTGGTCTGGACGCAAATTTGAAGGAAATTGATACCGAATAAAGCTTATTAAATCCCATAATATTACCTCAAAAATAGCATCTTGTATGCTATCAATTCAGACAGTTTTACTGTCTTGACCATAAAGTGTCCGTATCCTATTTTGTTGAAATGTTAGCAAACGTGTGAGCTAGGTGCTGCGTTATGCTTTATGCATCCAAATTCGACCCATAGGCGTTTGATTCAGAATATCGTATTGAATAGACAGGCGTACACATATGCATGTGAATTGCGATGTTGGCTATGGGGAAATTGGGTGAGGGCACTTCAGTACATTACATGCATTGTCCCAGACAAGACATCAGCGTTAACGGGAAATGTAACGGTTCTCTCCAAATTGTATTGTCATCATTATTGCGAGGTGATTTTGTTGTATTGTCTCACTGTACTTGTATTTTGTCTTTAGTCTATTGTAATCCGCTTAATGTAAACGGAATTGTGATATATATTTAACACTTTCATTAGACCAGTTGTAAAAGTCGACGACTATATAACTGATTATAAGCGCCTTGTATTTATTTGTATAAAAGAAGGCAAAAAGAACACAGGAAATGAAAGATATTGGTGATAATTACAATATATTGCAACATAATTTACGTTAAAAAACAAGCATTATGTGGTTGATTTCGACGTCGTAATATTAGGTTGGCCAATTGTGGATAATCGGCACACTCGAAAGGTGTGCCAAAAATCCATAATGAGAACACGCGTGCAAAACAACGTGAAGTCCTTTCACGAAAATGGTGTGCTTTGTAAAGCAATCAAGCGTTATTTTCAGAAAAGTAGAATTCCGTATTAAGACTTATTTTAAATAATATTAAGAAGATTTTGTACTGGAAATCAATTACAAAACATAACAAGGGACCGTTTGTGCGTTGTTTTTATAAATATACTTAGGAAAAACAGATTCGATCTACCTAAGAGTGGAGCAAACTAAACCATCAGTGTGACACGCAAGTGGGGCAAAATTAACCACAGTGAGATTATTATATCAAAATGTTTCTTAGAGTCTCTAGTTTTCGGGAACAACTGTTGCGGTTGCGGCTTCCATGTCATAACACGGCAATCCAAGATGGCCGCCAAGATGGCAGACGTTTGAAAAGGTTGACACCTTTCATAGGTTTTCCATATTTGTGAGATACACTTATTTTGCATGCTTATCCATTTGATGAAATTATATGAACACATGCAATCCCTTTACGCCAAAGTAAACATTGACCTAAACTAAGGTCATTTATAGGTCAAGGTCAATTGGGCAAAATCACAAAAGTAATACAATTTTGACTCAAAACTTTTTTTTCAAGCTGAGAACACTGCGACCAACATTTTTTGCCCTTTTACACATTATGTGTTCCCTTGTGAATCATTGTGAAAAACATCGTTGAGCAACTCCTTATACATTTACCTTGAATGTGTAATATTAGTGGGTTGGGTAAGTTTACACCCAACATCTAAGTTGTTGGATTTAAAATAACTTATGTTTCATTACTAATATATTTTACTGCAAACTTTTTAAACATAAAGCATAAGCGCTTAAAAGGTCAAGGTCATGATGCAAACCATGTAACATGTATACTTCCAGATCGCAAGTAATGTAATAGAATAATCCTGTGACACTATCAACAATTATTTATAATTTATTTATAACGGTATCTTAAGAGTATAATTTATACACAATTGAATATCTAGTTACATAAATATGAAAACCAAACACCAAAAAAAGATTTAATGCATTAAAACAATGATAGTAATAATAAACACATATCATTTTATCACAAAATTACCAAATACAAAGGCATTGAAAACACACATACCACACAGGCTTTAAGATTGTAACACCTGTCAATCTGTAATTAAGTATTTATCTAATCGTTCTTGACAGAAATTTAAGCATAATACTTTTGTACAATAATCTAAATTGAAGGGAGACAATTTCTTTTTTTTAGTTTACCTGGCATTTAGTAGTGTCAGATGTACTATTAGGATATCTGGAGTCTCTCTGGCGTCTGTCAGCCGTCGTCCGTCGTTCACACTTCATACTGTACAGGTCACATTTTCATTAGATCACCCTGAATCTTTGGCGAAATGTTGTCCTCAATTATTGTGTAATTTCTCAACTCAGGGCATGTTGGATAAAAAAACTAGGTTACCAGATCAAATTAAATATTTAAAAAAACAAAATTTGTTTATTCCCTAGGACCCACATGTATCATTAGATCAGGTTTAAATTTGTCCAAAATGTTGTCCTATATGAACTCTAGGATCTGGTAATATATAAGTCACCTGCGGTCAAAAACAAGGTCACTAGGTCAGTTGTCATAGCTGCATGTTTTTCGACTTTTTAGGTAACGTTTATGATAAACTTCTTCATTTTCTCGCTGATTAAATTGAAACGTTGTCGGAATGTTTAACTTGATAAAACATTTCAATAATGGGTCAGGTCTGTTGAAAACCTAGGACACAATGTCAAACAAGAAGCTGTTTTTTATAAAACACATTCCCTCGGTTGGTGCTGGACAGCCTATTTTAATTATTATAAGTCCAAATTATGTCAAGGTCAAGATCAAAGTGGGGTAATGTGATTTGGGTGGATTAGGAATCGCCATAAGCAGCAACTGTATAAGTACCCAAGCTTTGTAATAGCCGTGTTAATGATAGACGAAACGGTAAAATCTATTTAACCAAGAAATAGCCCATTTGAATTATTGTAGGTCCAAATAAGGTCAAGGAAAAGAACACAGCGAGGCTGTGTGGTATGGTTGGATTTGGAATGGTCATAAGCAACAACTGTGTAAGTATCCAAGTGTTGTAGTAAGCGGTGTTGGTGCTAGACGAAACAGTTAAACCTTGTTAACCAAGAAAAAGTCTATATGAATTATACTTGGTCCAAATAAGGTCAAGATCAAGTTCAAAGTGTGGTTGGGTGATATAGGTGGATTGGAAATTGTCATTAATAACAACTCTGTATGTTCAAGATGGCGGGGTAACAAAAGATAACAAAAGAAAAACAAAAAATATCTACCATCCTAGAGCCCCCACTTATAGTCAGACCAGATTTAAACTTGGCCAGAATGTTTTCCTTCATGAATTCTGAACTCTAGTAAAATATTGGTTACATTTGTTCAGAGACAAGTGCACTAGGTCAGTTGACATAAGTGCTTTTTTCTACTTTCTTTAGTGACATTTACGATCTATCGGCTTCATTTTTTTCTGCTATATGTTAGTTGGACACTTTTTCAGAATTTTAACCTTGATAGAAACTAGTTACAGTTCGATTATGGGTCAAGTCGGTTGAAACATTTATACAGTCTAGAATTCAAAGAAGACAACATTCTGGCCAAGTTTAAATCTGATCTGAGGATAAAAGTGGGCTCAAGGTTGGAAAATATTGTTTTCGTTTATTTGACCTAGTGACCTAGTTTTTCAACAGACCAGACCAATATTCGAACTTTATCCAGATTTTATCAAGGTTATTTTGAAAACTTACTTTGAAAAAAAATGAAGCTGCTTGTTCGTACACGTCATCCTCAAAATCGAAAAAGATGCAAATATGCAATTATGACAATTTACCTAGTGACCTAGTTTCTGACTGCAGGTGACTTATAGTTTACCAAAGCTTAGAGTTTACAGACAACAGACAACATTCTGGCCAGATTTAAACCTGATCTGATGATAAATGTGGGTCCTAGTAGGTAAACAAGTTTTTTTTCTTTAATTTACCCGGTGACTTAGTTTTATGACCCAACATGTCCCAATTTCAGAAATCACCGTACATTAACCGAGGAAAACATTATGAACAAGTTTCATGATAAAAATTTAGACCTGTAGAGTGTTAAACGTGGACGACAGACCACTGATGACGGACGCCGGAGAGTCTCCAGTGATCCTAATAGTTTGTCTGGCACTACGTGCCTGGTGAACTAAAAACTAACTATATTGTTGTGCCAGGTATATTGGGCTTCTGTTTTTCCTCTTAAACGTCGATATAAGATAAAGACAAAAAGTTCAACGCTTTACGTTTTAATTACCAGTCAAATTAATGACTCGCAAAATAGCGTTAAAAATACAACATAACTTGCCATATAACGTCAACGTTCAATAAGTTCATTTATTAAATTTGAGTGTCCACATCGTTTATACTATAACTAAGGCAACAATCCACTAATGTTTGAAGTGCAATGACTCTGGTCTTTTATACAAAAGTTGCGTATTTTAATGCACTATAATGACGAAATACAAGACAATTTCTTAACTTAATATGATTAGTAGAGATAAACTTTATTTACTTTAAAAAATAGATCTAGTTCCGAAACTTTAACCAAAACACGACTCTCCCAATGATGTAGTGCGACCAGAGTGATTTACATAAGAAAAACCGCTCCTTTTATACCTAGGGTTGGGCGAAAGCCCCAAATTAACCCTAAAGGGAAAACGCCCAAATAATTCCCCACTATATACCCGTTTTTGTCCCATCCCCGAAACCTCACAAATAATGACCAGATAAAAGAAGAGTCCCGAAAATAACCCATCTATGGAACGCGCTCCATGGATACAAGCAGGAAGCGGACAAGAACGGTCGCCATATTGGAATTCAATAAAAAAATCTAGCAAAATATTATACATTATTAACATTTGATGATAAAACATACCAAATTCATGGTTGTATAGGATCTTTTCATATTTGACAAGGATATATCGATACTCTGAGACAGCAACTTTATAGTATGATGTAACCTACGTCCCATAATTCAAGATACAAATGGTGGAACACATGTGTGCAACAGTGAGTATTCTGACAATAAAATCGGATAAAAATAGGGTAGAGTACGATGTTTGACATTAAATACTTAGCAATTATGTTCAACATCATTAGATTAATAAATCGGACAACCAAATAGTGCCGAAGATTTCTACAACTTGAGTAATTATTGTTAAAGAACAATGTCAACACGACACATAAAATTATTGGAGAATGAAAAGCAATTCGCAGTGCATTTTGCCCGAATGATTACTACTAACAAATGGTCATCTGGTAAAAATGTATATGGGAGTTGTGAAAAATCAACAAAATAACGGATTCGTGGACACTCACATGGATAGAAACAATAGCTATTGTGCATGTACAAATGGATTTCAACAAGTAAGTACATTAAATTATAACAGTATTATAAAGCACCAAAATGCAGGGCACTTCAATATGTTAGAAAAGTATCCAGTAAAATAATTATATTAGTAATAAAACATCGGTTATTTTAAACCAAACAACTTAGAGAGCAAAATGTGATTTTGGGGGTAAACTTACCCCACCCACTTATATTACACAGACAATGTAAATGTGTAAGGAGTTGCTCAACAATGTTTATCACAATGATTCACCAAGGAACAAGAAATGTGTAAAATGTCAAACAATGTTGCTCGTAGCGTTCTCTGCTTGAAAAGAAAGCAACTTTTTGAGTTAAAATGGTATTTTGTCTGTCTTTTCGCACGATTGACCTTGACCTTCACCTATTAATGACCTTTGTTCAGGTCAATGTTTACTTTGGCTTGAAGGGATTGCATGTGTTCATATAATTTCATCAAATGGGTAAGCATACAAAATAGGTGTATCTCACAACTATGGCAAACGTATTGAAGGTGTCGACCCTTTGAAACGGCGGCCATCTTGGCGGCCATCTTGGATTACCGTGTTTTGACATGGAAGCCGCAACCGCAACAGTTGTTTCCGAAAACTATAGACTCTATGGAACATTTTAGTATCATAATCACAATGTGGTTAATTTTGCTCTACTTACTCCATGAAATAAGCATCTTTTCAAGCCCTGTTTGCTCCACTATTACTACAGCAATTGCATATCTTGGAACCCGCGGTTAACGTAAATTGGACTGTTATGCATCGATCGAGTTTGTTTCGTCACTGTGTTTCTGTGTATAAATTACGTCATTCGTTAGGTGAATGTAAATCAAAGTACTTTTCATGTAGCAAGGTAAAATGTATTTTAAACGATAATATACGGCAGAGCTGGGCCGGACGTCTATAATCGGCCCTGGCCGTATAACGGCCAGGCCCGAGGGCCGTTATAGGTACAGCAAGGGCCGATTATAGACGCCCGGCCCAGCTCTGCCGTTTATTATTGTATAAATCACATAATAATGTAGTCCCTTAACACACAGGTATCACAATTAACAACCAGATCAACAATTTGATAAAAATCATTATCATATTGATACAATTAACAACCTAAGAATATAAGAGTAACACAACACAAAATGATATCATAAGATGTACCGGTGGCACCAATCCAATGGTAACATCAACACTCTGAAACACATACATAATGCTGCAAAATGATGATATGTCATATGTAAACATAAAGCTGAATGGTACTCTAGACTATAATGAGGAGGACACTATAGATCATTGTATATTAAAGTATAAACAACATTCTAAATATGGAACTCACAGTCTCTGCTACAGTATTTAACAATCTGACAGCTTTTGAATACATATAATACATATAAAATGCACGTATACTATACTTGCTTACATCGATCAATTGTAATAATGATATTTATGAGATGAAACTATTTGAAAACATTAAAACATTGAAGTGTCTTCTTTGTTTGCTCACTGGCTCTTCAGTTTCAAATACCACGAAAAGCTGTAATGTTATTTATTACTAACAGAAGGGAAAGTCAAACCTATGAGAAGCATACCTATAATATCCCCTTATTAATTTCGGTTGTTAGATTGGGGTGTGTCGTTGGGCGGGTGTGCGAGCTCGCGGGTGGCCGGGTGGGCGGGTGGTCGGGTGGGCGGGCGGTCGGGCGGGATGGCGTCGTTAACTTTTCGTTTCCGCTCACTAACTCAAGAACGGATTGAGACATTTTAATGAAACTACATACATAGATACCTTATATCGAGATCTCGCTTGAGAATGCATATGGGGTGGGTGGGGTCAAGGTCAGGGTCACCGATGCTAAAAATAGAAAAACAATTTCCGCTCAATTACTTGAGAACGCAACGAGATATTTAAATTAAACTTCATACATAGATACCTTATATCGAGGCCTCACTTAATATTGCATATGGGATGAGTGGGGTCAAAGTCAAGGTCACCGTTACTAAAAATAGAAAAACGGTTTCCGCTCAATAACTTGAGAACGCATCGAGATTGTTTAATAAAACTCCAAACATATATACCTTGTATCGAGACCTTGCTTGGGACTGCATATGGGGTGGGTGGGGTCAAGGTCAAGATCACCGTTGCTAAAAATAAAAAAATGGTTTCCGCTCAATAACTTGAGAACGCATAGAGTTATTAAAAAAAAAAAACTTCATACATATATATCTTGTATTTAGTCATCGCTTGGGATTGCATATAGGTGGGTGGGGTCAAGGTCACCATAACTAAAAATAGGAAACTGTTTTCGTTCAATAACTTGAGAACGCATCGAGATATTGTAATGACACTCCATACAAAGATACCTTATATCGAGACCTCGCTTGGAATTGCACATAGGGTGGGTGGGGTCAAGGTTAAAGTCACCGTTAGCTACTAAAAATAGAGAAACGGTTTTCGCTTTATAACTTGTTAATGCGTCGAGAAATTTTATGAAACTTCAAACATAGATACCATATATCTAGACCTTGCTTGGGATTGCATATGGGGTGGGTGGGGTGAAGGTCAAGGTCATCATAACTAAAAATAGAAAAACGGTTTTTGAACTTAAGAACCCATCAAGATATTTTAATGAAACTTCGTACATAGATACCTTATATCAAAACCTCGCTTGGAATTGCATATGGGGTTGGTGGGTTTAAGGTCAAGGTCACCGTTACTAAAAATAGAAAATCAGTTTTCACTCAATAACTTGAGAACGCATCGAGATATTTAAATGAAACTTCATACATATATACCATATATTGAGACCTCGCTTGGGATTGCATATGGGGTAACTGGGATCAAGGTCAAGGTCACCATTACTAAAAATAGAAAAACGGTTTTCGCTCAATCAGTTTAGAACGCATCGAGATAATTTAATGAAACGTCAAACATATATACCTTATATTGAGGCCTTGCTTGAGATTGTATATATGGGGTGGGTGCGGTCAAGGTCAAGGTCACCATTACTAAAAATAGAAAACGGTTTCCGCTTAATAACTTGACACCGCATCCAGATTTTTTACGAAACTTCATAAATAGAAACCGTATGTCGAGACCTCGCATGGGATTGCATATGGCACCCAGCATTATTGTGCTCACTTTTATGCATTTCGTTTGAAAAATGCTACTGACCCAGCCAACCCATGGAGATATTCCATGAAGCATATACACAGGAAATTGCTTGACATATCCCCTTTAAACAATGATATCCGTTCAAGTGACCCGGAACACCCCAATACATATGTGTTGATATAACTGTTGTTTTCTGCAGTACTTTGGAAAGCAGGTGTTTTCTTATGTATAAATTACACAGAATATACATTTATGGACCAATTGATACCATAAATGTGCCCATTCACCGGATAGTTTCGCTGTTTTATCGCCATGATTAAAACGTAGCCTAGTTTCTGCAACTGGTGTTCAGGTAGATTTATACTTTGTTACTTATAAAACTCCGTATCGGTTCATTAATCAGCATACAGTGTTGAAACTTTTGTGATTTACTGCAAATGTATTGCTTTTCAAATACCAGTTAATAAAAATCGAAATGGGAGGGTGGTAATTATTTTCAGTAATTATTTTAATCTTAAAGTGACCTGGAACTACCAGTTATTAATTTGGCGTTGCACAGTTGTTTTTGAACGTGTATTATTACTACGGTTAGCATAATGTTTCAGTGACATTTCTTACATTGATCGCAAAAATCACAGTTTACCCACAGTGATATATAAAAAAAATTCTTTCTCATCTTAATGTAAATTTGTGCTATCAATACCCAGGTCTGCTTTCTCGTTTAAGAAGGCGACTGTGAACTTATGTGTAATTTTCTTCTTTCTGACAGCAAGAAACAAATAAGTAAACTGTGATGTGCATTACATAACTGGACGACTGTGTTCTATCCTCTATCACTTGTTATCACCGCAATCAAATTGCTTTAGTTTTGTTTCTACCTGTGATATATAATATCCGCATCATTGTATTGCGTTAGTATATGATCTGATCAATGAGACATATATATTACATAGCACGACAATATCACATTAGATCTAATGTTTTCTGTAGATTTAACCCATCGTATAGGCAATTCATTAAATATAGAATTTTAGATAAATGTAATTATGTTTTATTTGTCGTGCTGCTATTTACTGTATCGTATGAGAACACTTTATGAGATTTTCAATTGGAATATTTGTATTTAAGTAACAACATTCGATAATGTATTCCATATTGTGCGCCTCATATTACAACGTGTTTGAGGGCTAATATTGGATATTAGTTCCACAGATTAAAAAAGAGCAACAATACAATAAGTTAAATCCACTTTCTATGATCTTGTTTGTTTCCACAGCTCCAATTACTAAATATGTTAAAGTGGTTGAACTAAAGCTTCCTCAAGCATGGTATTGTCATTGTAAAAATCCTGCGCTTTTATACAGGTCTTTTTGTTTTATACTTATTAATGTACTTATTATTGACCGCTAGGCAAATAAAGTAGCCAGAGATCCAGTGCGCCGTCGATGTCATTTACCCATCTATCGGTCATATCTGAACTTCATAAGTAAAAACGCAAACCACAATTCATTGACTTCGTACATTGTTATTCTTAATAGACACTTCATGGTGCTATTTTAATATATTTAATGCCTTAAAATGAGTGTTATGAAATCGGTTAATTTAGTCGCCAGTGGCCGGCTATAGTCTTATTCTATCTTTACATGCATCTTAAAGAGAAAGCCATATTGTATGTAATGATGCTTTTTTAATGTTTCATCTATAAGATATAATCGATAATCATGTCCAACAACAGTTGATGATTTCCACAGGGAGAAACAGCAATGCTATTTGTAATGCCTAGTTATTCACTGTTTATATGGACTATGAGTTTTACCGGACATCTGGCGATACTAGTGTTAACCAATATAGTGTTAATTGTGCTTTTTTTCCATGTTGATCTACCTGTTACACAATCTGTATCTATATAAACATTAACATCTGTATTGTCCTAACAACACTTGCATATACATTAAACTGTGTTATTAACAGTTTTCATTTACAAAAATAAAGATAGTTGTATAGTAGTTTATATTGATAATATTTTGAAACGTTTATTCAAGTCTGCCGATACTATTGATACATATTTGCGTAATAATTGCATGTTCAGTTTCCAAGTAATGTACGTGCCTGCGTAAATTACATTATCATTAAATGAAACTGAATCCGATTTTAAACATTGTGTGTGTATTTTGATACCGATGCAATAAATTATTCAGCTAAAGGTATGTCCATACGATTCAAATCGATGGACATAAATGTCCATTTATTATGCGTATTATACATGCTTTATAAAGAAGCTCCTCCAATAGCGCTAAAACAGTACAGTTGTTGTTGACTTACATAGAACTGTGTATAGTTTGTTCACACGTCAATGAGACAGGCGCTTTATCATCAAATCATTGCAAATATATAGTCGTGATGTAGCTATAATAGACGTTAACAACAATTTCCTATATTTATGCTTTGTTTAATGGCTGTAATGTTTATTAGTGCTTGACTTGTTAGACAGGTCTTGTTCCAACTATAGAATAACTGTTTAAATCCACTGTATTTCATACAGGTGTAAACAGATTTGTATGCGTTCCTCATATGGCTATCTTGTAAAATATCTGACAATCAAAGAAATCGCAATTGTTTTCAGGAAACTATTGGAATGTTATGGCGTGTATTTTCTGATAAAGGAAAGTTTGTTGGTTTCTATGTACTATTTTTCATTTCATTCTAAGTAGTGAGTATGCTGTATTTTAAGAGAAAAACTATTAATAAACAAAACGTCATTAAGTTCATGTGCATCACTAGGTATTGTGAACAATTTAATCACTTATACACTTTGTATATATTTCATAATTACGATTGAAAATTACTTAGTTAAAACGTAGTTTCATTCAGCATGTTTATTTTCTTATATAGACATATGAACACGTGTTGTTTAGGGATTTTATAATAATGTTATTACATGTATGTTCTTTTTACAGCATCGTATTTAACATCGACAGTATTGTATATCCATAAGTTCATGATATGATGTTTATTTTCAAGACAAATTCAGTATAATGCAATTTAAATTGCACCAAAGAAGATTACCAAGTAAACTTAATATTAGCAAAACGTAGTAATATGGCGTATTTGGCTGATTTAATTTGATATTGTTTGTTGTAATGTTATTTATGTTTCAATATATATTATTTTATCGTGGAATGATTATGACACAGGAGTAGCTGCACGATTATGTCTTTCACTTTTAGCATATTATATGTCAAGAATGTTTATTTTAAAATTAAAACATTAAACTACAAAATACCAATAATTTAAATTAATAATTTAGAGTCTACGATCATCGAGACAAACGAGTGAAACAATGGGCGTGAATCGCAAATCGTGTCTTTTGTGTTGTTTTTGTCAAGTCTGCTCTCTGATATAAAAATTTGATTTTCGTATACAACGGATCGAATTATTTAATATAATCGCGCAATAAGTACAGGTGACAAAAATAACACTCAGAGTATCAATATATATATTAATGATAAGTAGACATGTACATGGATGATACCATTATAAATAACCAACGACTACACAACCGTGATTTTAATTAAATGGCTGTGGTTGGTTGGCTACAACACGCTTGGTGCCAACTCTCAGGACGCAATATTAATCGTCATGTCTAATCAACTTCGTGTCACATCCAAGCAAAGTGGATACTTCAATTCTTTTTCAATTATAGCGACTGTAAATTGGTCTCACCCTCGAATCGGTTTTTTATCAGGTCTCGTTGGTTCGCTGCGAGCACGTGGTACATGTATTGGTTATTGGAACGCAAGCATGATATATATTAGACATGCTCCCTTGAAAGCTAACATTACATTGTATTCTTGCACAGTTGAAGAACGGACCTTACCCGTGGTACTTTGTAAACAAATTGAGAACAATTGCGTTCATATTTTCATTAAACGTTTAAGCATACTCTCTGCGGATAATTTTCAACATTTGGATGGCTACTGATATGGTGAATATATTATAAATTCATTATGTATATTGTATTTAATACTGTTTTATATCCGTTATAATTTGTGTTTGTAAAATGTTTTATAAACCTGTTTATATATGGGTTTCGTTCATGAAAGTAGACAAGTTTGGCACAGAATTGAAGCAGTTCGAAACATGCTAACGAGATAATAATTAAAAACAACTGTCGTCAGCTTGAAATGTATTTGAAAATGCAATGGTTCAACGAATCGTTTAATTATTGTTTCTGTAAATTCTCTTCTGTCTTAATTTAATCTTATTTTAAAAATGTTTATGGTTCGACTTCAATTAAAACAGACAACTCATGTTCGTTTAGTTATATATACAATTGTAACAAAAAAGTTTAATTAATTAATGTAAGGTTAATAATTACAAGTTGTATTGTTAGTCGGCTTGTTTGGCAATGTTATACATGGCAAATTTGGTATAGAAAATGCCAAGTTGTTATTATACGGTCAAATGATTACAACTATTTATGGAGCGGTTTAAAAGGGTAATATACAGCAGGGTCAGCGATTGTGTTCCGCGATTAATCGGTAAAGAATCGCAAGTAAAATACGTTTTAAACCGTTTTCATCCGTTTAAACGGTTTTCGACGTTTCTCATCAGTTTTCAACCGCAAAATTCTGTAATTCACCGCTTTTCAGCGCAAATGTTATAGTTAGCGATTAATCGCTACGCATGCGCAGTCGCTCAAAGGCGGAGTTAGCTAATAAAAAGCCTTGAAAGGGCGGGGGTTATGAATCTACATTAAACTATCACCAGTTTTTCTTTGTAAACGATAATGAGGCGTGGCTAACTATAAATTATAAACCACTTAAAGGCAGTAATTAAAATTTACTTTTATTTATTTATTTTTTTATTTCTTCATTTTATTTTATTTTATTTTATTGTACATTATTCTCTATCATATTTATGGACTAAATAAATGTTGATATTTCATAGATTTTTAAATACTAAGATTAAAATGTTAGTTGAAAGCATATTGCATTAATGCTTCTTAATAGGCTACCTTTAATCTCCTTTGTCACACATGCTCAAGTAATTAATTGTGTCTTTTCACATGCATACAGTATTACTCAATTGCAATTTTAATACTGATGTGATTGTTAGGTTAATATCCAAAAGTGTGGAGAAAAAACTTTGTCGAAACGGTGATTTTTTTAACGATTTGGTCGCTATTTAATCAACGACATGTCAATAATTCTTAACAGGTGCCATGTGTTGTTTTTTTTAATTTCGTACACACATACGGCCACATCAGATCAGGATTTTTTAACAACAGTCTATCGTTGTGTATAACAATATTTATATCGTACTTTTCGTTGCGCTTTAAATATTGAAGTTATTTTTTTTTAAGTTTTCTTCCAAACTATTATTAAATGCTTCAATCTGTTACTTTTTACAACAGTTGATCAACTTAGTAGGCTTTGTATAACTGTATTAAATTGTGTAATGCAGTAGCCATAGCATTATAATAATTTAAGAAACGCTCGTTTATTTGTTCGAAGTTAACTAAATTGCGTACACCTTATACGTGTGTGTGTTAAATTGCCCACGCCAGTATGACTTACTCGAGAAACATGCTTCAATAGTCTCATTTAGTAAGGTTACAATATACTAATTCCAATCCTTAAGTAATTTAAATTAAAAGCGATAACTTTAACCAAAACTAAATGCCAAAAAAAACATGTTGCACATAGGAACCCTCATAAGCATACATTTGCTTAAAGATCATTCTAAGCTGAATTTTTTTAAGCAATAAAAAGGGTATGTCGTGTGTTATGTAAGAAATAACTAGACACTAAACAAAGTTGACTGTTTTATCACCATCGTTTTAGCGGCGTCTTTCTAGTTGAATGTAACCCGCCCCAGCGCAAGTGTCATACTGTAGTCTCCAATCTTAAAACATATCAGTGATATATTTGTGCATACCAATGCTTACCCTACCAACATCTCCAAACAATAATAATAAAGCAAGTGTCTAAACATAAAAACATGTCTTCGAGTTAAACTTGTTGATTTATTTAGAGAGTACAGCCCTACATCTCTTATTGATTTAGTGTATTGTGACCTAGAAGACAACTTAAAGTTTTGATATCGCGAAAAAAAAACAATTCTACATCATTATTAACATGTTCCTAATGTGCATGCAAAATTTCAGACCGATCCACAAAGCAGAAATGCTTGAAAACGCATGTGAGAATGATGCCTGATAAGCACTCTGGCTTGCGTGTTCAGTGCTTTGATCATATGGGGTGCCTGAGTGAAATTCTGTACTTAAATCATAGAAATCAGTCAAAATACTAGCATATGTTTACATACTTTAATGCAATAGAGATTAATATTGTGTAAAACGTGTTCATTTTTGGTTTTAGCATGATTTAGTGTGCTGCAAGATTTTTCTTCTTGTTTTTACTTGAAAAAGCGGTTTTCGCTGTAAAAATCGTAATGCACATTAAAATCATGATATTTATCGCATGTTTTCCATGAAACTTATTACAGCCAATAAAACCACACAGTAACATGGTGATTTTATGAACACATTGCCCCTTTAACGCCGCTCCATGTTTTGTGTTTAGGTTACAAGATACTAATTCCAATCCTTATGTAATTTAATGTTAAAGCGATAACTTTAACCAAAAATAAATGCAACATTTTGCATATAGGGGCCCTCATAAGCATACATTTTCTTAAAGAGCATTCTAAGCTGAATTGATTTAAGCAATAAAAGGGTATGCCATGTGTTATGTAAGAAAGAACTCGACACTAAACAAAGTTGACTGTTTGATCACCATCGTCTTAGCGGCTACTTTCTAGTTGAATGTAACCCGCCTCAGCGCAAGTGTCATACTGTAGTCTCCAATCTTAAAACATATCAGCGATTTATTTGTGCATACCAATGCTTACCGTACCAACATCTCCAAGCAAGAATAATAAAGCAAGTGTCTAAACTTAAAAACATGTCTTCGAGTTAAACTTGTTGATTTATTTTGAGAGTACAACCCTACATCTCTTATTTAGTTAGTGTATTGTGACCGTAACTGCTCCAATATTCTCATTTAGTAACTGATTACTAATTGCATATCTTTCAGTATTAGCATTTAATCTAGCATAACCATTTAATATTTCTAAATGCCACTTCTAATATAACAATACAACTATATAGTTAAGGTACATCTGTATTAAATTGTATTATTTTGTTGATGGATTATAACTATTTCAGTTATAATGATCGTGTACAATGTCCGACTTTTCACCGTTCCGAATATGCATTGCAATGGCAATAATAACACAGTAAACCATTACAAAATTTAGTGATGACTTCCTTTAAATAGTATAACATACAACCTGTGTTTGTTATCATGAATAGCCATGACTACATTATTGTAGCTGTATGTTTTGTATGATTCACTTTGTAGCTAACATCTCTGCTGACATTGAGGTCAGTAATTAGCAACTACATATATAATTTTAGTTACTTATATGGTAAATATCTATGCAAAAGCTACTGCTACTACTACAACTACTACTAGTAGTAGTAGTACTACTACTACTATTACTACTACTACTACAACTACTACTACTACTACTACTACTACTACTACTACTACTACTACTATTACTACTACTACTATTATTACTGCTACTTCTGCTACTGCTACTACCACTAACACTACCACTGCAACAACAACAACTACTACTACTACTGCCACTACAACTACCACTATTACTACTACTACTATTACTACTATTACTTTTACTACTACTACTACTACTACTACTACTACTACTAATACTAATACACCACTACTACTAATACCGCTGCTGCTACTGTTAATACTACTGCTGCTGCTTCTGCTGCTGATGTTGCTGATGCTGCTTATGTTGCTGATGTTGCTGTTGCTGCCGCAACTGCTGCCTATAATAATAATAATAATAATAATAATAATAATAATAATAATAATAATAATAGCAGATAAATAAAAATCATCCTATATATATTATACATGAATAAACGATTCACGTCGCTTATCGCGTTTAGCGCATTATCTCTATCAAACCATCGCGACCAAGACACAGCACTCCGCAGTTCGGGTTGGGTATAAGGAATTAGATAAGGCAGACGTGTCACATCAGTGTTTTAATATACATGTTCTGATCAAACAGCTGTCCGTATGATCAAACAGCTGTCCGTATGTAATACCCTGCTGGGCGTGTTGTCACCAAACATGTGTTATGGTATAATAATTGAAAGCAACTTACGTGTTGACTACAAAAACAGATTAAAAAATAAACAAACACACAACAGAATAACATGTGTATTAACGCCAGTATATTACAGCTCATCGTTTAAGAGCATTATCAAAACACAACGTCTTATCAGAATACGCAACTGGATACAAATTAATAAGAAATCATAACATAGTAAACTTGAAATTTGTTTATTTGCTTAAACGCCTATTTCTACATATAAAATACATATTCAACGGCGTTGTACAATAATAAATAAATGTAAAAACAAAACATCATCTACACTTTTACATCAATAAAGTGACAATCATGAATAATCAGTTATCATAAGTCATCAGAATACAAATACCTTATTTACAGAGAGATATAGAAGTGAAAATTATACAATAAATATTCACTAATAACACCAACATACATCAAATCACTAGCAGAAGGATTCTTTTTAATGTTATGTGACTACACATTTCAAAACAATGTAAAATTATCTCTAAAGAAATGACTTTTCAAATGTTTCTTGAAAGTGTTCACTGACTCGCTTTGTCTTAAGTTCAAAGGCAGTTCATTCCAAAGCCTAGGACCAACACTTCTGAAACTTCTGTCACTGAAAGTCTTCATCTTATTGAAAGGAACAACATAACAACCAAATGATGATTCTGAGGATCTAAGTGTGCGTTTTGAGACTTTACTGGACAAAAGTTAAATTAGACATTGTGGGGCGTTCCCAACAGAACAGTTGTACATGTAAGTAAGAATTTTAAAATTAATTCTCGCCTTAATGGGTAACCAGTGCAGATCATACAGTGCCTGTTTGGAACTGTCATACATATTTCTGTTCAGAACAAGTTTAGCACACATATTTTGAATACGTTGCAATTTACCAATTTCTGCCTGAGTGATACCATAGAGAATGACATCGCAAT
Organism: Congeria kusceri; assembly: GCA_027627225.1. NCBI lineage: Eukaryota > Metazoa > Mollusca > Bivalvia > Myida > Dreissenidae > Congeria > Congeria kusceri. Next base: position 53,539,627 of record CM051029.1, read on the forward strand.
AATCTAAGTGAAAAATCACTAATGACAGAACTAAGATCTCAGTCGCTTCTTTGGTTATGAATTTACGGATACTCTTGATTTTAAAATAGCTCAACATTGCAGTTTTACACTTTCGTTTAACAAGCTCTTTGAAATTTAGAGTGTCGTCGAGAAAAGCGCCCAGATATTTGATACAATTCTGTAATTTAATGTTATCACCACAGACGTCAATTTCTTTGGTTTTACGCTTATGTAATTGATGGCGACTGCCAAACATTATGAACTCTGTCTTAGACGCATTCATTTTTAGTTTATTACTGTTCATCCAGTCATTGATAACGAGAGCACAATCTTTAAGTTCCTGAATTGCTGTCTCCTCTGCGTTTGTTGTTGGCTGGAAGCGTGTATTCGCCGTATGGTAGTCAGAAAATCCAAAAACGGAAATGGATGGGGGCACAATATCAAAAATAGTTCCCGCATAGGTCAGGTAGAGCCAGGGACCCAAACAACTTCCCTGCGGAACACTGCATCTGAGATCGCGTTGAGCTGACAATGTTTCATTCACCCTCACACAACAGCTGCGTGGTCGCAGGTATGAGTCTACCCATTCCAGCGCTGAACCACAGACACCATATTGCTTCTTCAGAACTTGGATGCGGATGTCATGGTCGACCGTATCGAATGCGGCACTAAGGTCTATAGCTATAAGTGCTGTAACCTCTTGATGTTCCATCCCATCAAGTATATCATTCACTAGCCGAAGTAGAGCCGACTCGTACGAGTGGAACTGTCTATAAGCGGATTGGTTCTTAGGGAGTAGTTGTGATCATTTACATGTTTATTCAGTCTATAAAGTGCCGATTTTTCTATCAATTTCGATAGAAATGACAAATTGCTGACAGGACTATAATTGGCTAATTTCAGTTCAAGTCCAGACTCTTTCAAAAGTGGTTTGACAATTGCCTTTTTCCATTTTTTCGGGAAAACTCCTTGAGTTAGGGACAGATTCACTAGCCTGGTAATTGAAGGCAGTACCTCGTTAAAGAATAGTTTAATTAATTATGTCGGTGTGTGCGTCAGAGCGTTTTTGCGTGCGCAATGTTTTTTTCATTTTTGTTTCTACTTTTGTTTATATTACACATACAGAGGCAAATTATTGAAATGCTATCAAATTTGTTCACACCTGTAAGTAATAATGTACAAAATTACTAATTATATTTTTTACATTCTAAACAAAAGCAAGGTTTTTGTGTTACATTGAACTTGCACAATGTTAGTGCAGTCTTTACGGGAATATAACCAAAAAAGTAACAGCAACTATTTGCTATATTTCTATTTAAATCGCAAATTCGATTTACTCGAACTGTCCTATATTTTGAAATAACTGAATGTTAATTAATGCACAATTAAGTAACCGTTATTTAGTTGTGATGAACTAAACATACATCACATTATTTAAGGTGAACACACTGACACAAAATAGTATTCGTTATAACATGCTGAGTATTCATGATCTTGCAATTGTTTTAACTTGAATATAAATTAGAATTCGTAGAATTCCAGAGCCCATTTTTTATTCGATGGTGTTTTCAATTAACGTAGTGTACCAACGATCCCAAATATTACCGAATTAAAATGTTAAGTTAAGTAATGTTTACACAATTATACTTGTGCAGTAAAAATCAAATCCATAGACACCATCTGATTGAATTGTCATGGCTATTCCAAAGTGACTTAAAAGTATTTCGGCAACTTGACAAGAAATCAGATAGTATTATTTATGATGTCGTTACTACCACTATGTTGGTACTTCTACCACTAACTGTATTATTACTACTAACTACTAATGCCACAACTGCTGCTGCTGCTTCCACAAATAAATACTTCTGATGTTGTTCCTTTGAATACATTCGTTATTCAATTATTGTATACTTTATTACGAGGTGAAAGATGTTGTGTACAAACCGTCGGAGTTTAGATGATATTTTAAAAACCCACTATTTTTACCAGTAACATGTTATCGATTTGCAAATCTGGGGCCAGTAACTCAAAACTTTAACGGCCAATTAAGCTAACAGCCGTTAACTTTTGGATGAAGTTTTTGCTGTAAATTGAATGTTAAAATTTAAAAAATTTGCATTTATTTTTATTAATTGAGATGCTCAAATAATTGTCAAGTGGTTCATACGCGAATTGCTTGTAATATTAGTTTTATTTACATCTAAAGTTAACAGGCCGTTAGCTTAACTGGCCGTTAAAGTTTTGAGCAACTGGACCCAGATCTTTATCACTGGCTACGTCGTGCGAAGTACCGGCGTTGTGATAAGAATGTTTGATAAAAGCGATTTAAAAGCTGCTCCGAAACTTATGATTATCTGTTGCATATAAAATAATATTCCTGAAAAAAGAAGCACACATATTAAATAGTACCAATCTGAACACAGAAAACGTTATTATAGAACGTTTATAAAAGATGATGATGGTTTATTATAAGTATATTATTATTATTATTATTATTATTATTATTATTATTATTATTATTATTATTTCTAAAATATTACCACTGTATACTACTACTACTACTACTACTACTACTACTACTACTACTAATAATAATAATAATAATAATAATAATAATAATAATAATAATAATAATCATCATCATCATCATCATCATAATAATAATCATAATAATAATCATAATAATAATCATAATAATAATAGTAATAATAGTCATAATTGGGTGTTGTTGTTATTGTTGTTATAATTATTTTTAATAAAGACTGCAATAATATGCACTTTGTTGATAACCATATGGATTTTAAATATATATGACATTAACATTAAATAATAGCTTTATTTTTATTTTGTGCTACATTGAATATTGAGATAAAGCGTTCAGAGCGCGGAGTTAATATTTCGCTGATAATTATTCAGTTAGGACCACGTGACCAGGGGGCGGTGTTATCTTCCCATTTTGATTGGCTTAAGGGTTATCGCATAACCAAGCCACGCCTTTTCAGCTCTTTTCACCGCTACGCGTGCGCACTACGGTAGCACCGGTAACAAACGGTTTAAAACGCAATCGCAATTAATCGCTTATTTGCGGAACACAATAGCTGACCCCACTGTATGATCATGTCGCAATTCGTTGAATAGATTAATTGCTAAATTTACCTTAGACCTTTTCGTAATGGCGTTGTCAAATATACTATGACACGTTTGTGCTATGTAACTTAATGTTCACTTTCTGTATTAGCATTGGCTAGAGTAACATACAGAATTGTGTATTTTTGCACCAAATATTGATACAGAAAATTTAAAACAGTTGGATTAAACAGCGTTTCCGTGTACTATCTACATTCGGTCCTCCGAGACTGCTTAAATATTTAAATTTTAAGATATTAAAATTAACGCGCAATCATCAGGCAGGCAAAAAGTCACTTCCATTATTGGCAAAGTACCTATGCAAAGGGGAGCACAGCACGGATATCCCAAAACAGGCACACACCATTTTTTTCGGCGTAGCTAAGATCACTTTTGACCTAGATTTCTTGCGATAATTATGCAACGGGAAAATTGATTGCCAATATAATTTGGCAAATTTTCTATTTTAGGGAATGCAAACTTACAACAACGGTTTAATGTATACCAACAACTGTTGCATACTTTGGGGGATTAAAATGTACATAATTGTTGACATAAGCGGTTAAAATAAAGTTATACACATATATCTTCGACATACACTCTAGAACGGAACATAATTATGAACATATTTTCTCATTGTATGTCAAGAACAGAATATTATATTCGTTCTCAGAATTAATCCACTGTTTTGTTTAGCCTAGCGGCACGCTCTATAAATAACAATTGATTCTAGCGAGTGCAACACACTCACGATCATTCGAAAAGTAGTGCGCGTTTACCTTCCGGTGTATAGCTGTTAAAATATACATACATCAATCAGCGTCCAGAGAATCATAAGAGCGAATATTTCAATAAATGGGCAATTTTTGTTTATAAACGTCTGTACATGTTAATTTGAAATTGAATGGTGGTTGCATTTTTTAAAGAATTAAATAGAATTGCACATTTCTATCAACTTCTCCAGAAGATGTTAATCAACTATAAAAAGATATCTGTCAATAAATAAAATGTTGTGAAATAAGTCTTAGAATGCGTCGAAATGGTATTCATGTTACTTTTACTTCATTTGCGTAGCATTAATACATTATTTGCAATACCAATTATACACAGAAACCCTTGATACACCATATAATATAATTTTAAATCGCCATAGTCTATGTTTGTGTTACAAAAAATGGAAGTCATCATTATTTCAAATGCACTGAATGTTCTCTGAAGAAAATCTGGGGTCCGATAAGTCGCCTTGTCTAGGTGGGGACCAAAAAAATCTGGGGTCCGAGAAGCCACGTAACCGATCATCTTGGCCCTCTTGTATTATGTTTTCGGCTAAAAATCATATCTCAATATTAATGTCAACGCCTATTCCATGAAGGAAACCAAACTGAGCAAAAATAACATAACCACGTGAATTGAAAAAAAATATCTTTGTTTTATAACGTTGCACTAAATGTTGTATTGTATCAATATGTGGATTTATTTTTAAATTTTAAATTTATGTTAAAATTAATGTGTGCAATTATTCATAGATAATACATTCCATGTCATGTTCAATTGCAGATTCTGATGGCTGAAAATATGCATGAGCAACAATCACTGATGGATCGACTTAATGATTCTCCTACGGACGTCAACATGACTCCAAACACTTCAGATTATTGGGCACCACAATCCTATATTATAAGTGAAGATTATAAGATAATGGTCACCGTCGAGAAATACTGTATCCCAGCTTTATGCGTATTTGGTCTCTTTGGAAACACCCTTGCTACAACGACCTTTCTCGGCGGCCGCTCTCCAAGGCACCTAGCTCATTATACCTTGCAGCGCGTGGCATAAGCGACAATGGATTCCTATTAAGCTTACTATTGACCTGGGTGTCCAGTACATTTGAACTTCGTCTCAGCCAAGTTAAAGTTATGTGCCAGTGTATAATATTCCTGACGTACGTATGCGGATGTGTTTCTGTGTGGCTGTGTGTGTTTATCACCTTTGAAAGTTTCATACTTATTCAGAGTCCGTTGGCGGCCAAACGGGTGTGCTGTGACAGAGTTTCAAAGATTTGCACGACGGTGCTTGTACTGTTCACCGTAGTTGTGTATAATACGAGCTTGTGGGGTAGTGAACGCGGATTGCTCACACAACCCGGAATACACAAGCCTCACACAATTACTCGTGTATACGGATACGATTTTGACACTCATTTTACCAACAGTTATAATATTTATTTTGCTGTCTGTGATCGCATACAAAGTCATCCAGATACTACATATTCGAAGGATGCATATAAGCTTACTAGAAAAAATAAACAGCAATGGAGGCACTGTTGTTAGGAAACCCACAATTCCTATCGCAAAAGTGACAGAAATGTTATTAGTTGTATCGCTTGTATTTTTGGGTTTGAATCTGCCAATACATATCATAAAGCTGTGGTTGTTGATAGGCACCTTTACAAA